>PVLD010001226.1:185629-213486 GCA_004027595.1 Dinomys branickii | reverse complement strand
AGGAGGGAAGAAGGAAGAAAGATCTTTTAAAATCTTCATTGACTGAGTCAGGAGCAGTTTGAGGCCAGCCTAGACTATTTAGCATCTACTAAAATCATAAAACAAAACAAAAAAATCTTCACTGAGGGCTGGGGATATAGCTCAGTGGAATAAGCACTTGCCTAGCAAGCGCAGGGTCCTGAGTTTGATCCCCGGTACCGCAAAAAAAAAAAAAAAAAACAACCACAAAATCTTCACTGAGCCAGAAGAACACCTATAATCCCAGATACTCAGGATGCTGAGGTGGAGGATCACAAGTTTGAGCCCAGTCTAGATAACTTAGTGAGACCCTATGTCAAAATAAAAATCAAACAAAGGGCTGGGATGTAGCTCGGTGGTAGAGCACTTATTTAACATGTGCGAGGCCCTAGGTCCACACCCCTAGCACTGCAAATAAATAAATAAATAAAGTGATAATAATATTTTCTAAAATTAAGTCTTTATTGAGTATCTGCTATGTGCCAGGCCTTGCTCAGGTAGGGAACACAGTAGCCAAGAGGACTCCTAGGACCCCGGACCCATGGAACTCACATTCTATTAGTAAGTACAGTAAGTGTTGGCCAAAGTCCCTGAGACAGACAACCTATTGACTGGGGTGGGGACTGGGAGGGGAGGGGCTGGAAGAGCCCACCTCACTTAGAAGCTGCTACCTGCCCCCAGTCACAGTGGCCCTGGGCACAGGGACCTCCCCATGTCACAGTCAGGCAGTGTGAGACCCCACACCCTGAGTTTCTGGGGAAAGTCCAGTCCTATCCTTCCCCTTCCCCAGAACTCTTGGGGAACACACAGCTTGGAACCAGGGAGCCAGCAGTCTGGGCTATGGGTGGGGAACAGCCCTAAGTACTTGAACCCCTTCTCAGTGGTGCTGAGTGGAGGGCAACTTGATGCCTGCCCGCTTTTGAGGGATTAAGCCTATTACAGAGGCTTTGGGAGTTTATCCGGCACCCTTTCCAACACCCCATTTCTTCACCTGTTTTCAAATACTCCAGGAAGACCAAGGGGAATCTTCAAAGTTCAGCCTGAGCCAAGAGCAGAAATTCTTTAATTAGCTTTCTCTTGGATTGGGGCCCTGGCAAATGGATTAGTCATGGTGGGGGGCAGAAGGAAGGGATCGGAGCCCTCTTTAAAGCTGAGATTACAAGCCGGGGGTAAAAGACCGCAGGGCAGTCTCCAGAGACAGACGGTCACCTGACAGGCCCTCCCCAGTTGGTGGCTGGGGAGGGGCTGGCAGATGGAACCTGCCACCAGGAAGATGCAGAGATGTGCTCTGTTGAGCCCACAGTCTCAGGAAACTGGCAGGGAGAGATGCCTGGCACAGCCCAACTTGAGACCTGGGTCTCCTAATGAATGTGCCTCTTCCCCATGTGACCATCCAGATCTCTAACTTCATAATTAGGGGGGATTTCCTAAAGGGGCGCCCATCTGTGAGCAGCAAGGCAGTGGGGCCTGATGGTGCCAGGTGCCATCTGTCACCATGTTCCATCCTCACAGCAGGATGGCACAGTAGGCCTTCTATTCCCATTTTAAAACAAGCAAACCAAGGCTCAGACCTAGGCCGCTTACTGCAGGTCACAGTGACAGAGGCCTGCACTGGAACCGGGCTGTCCAGGATCTTCCGACTCCCAAACTCCAAGCTCCAGTAGGAAGCCCGGCACCTGGCATCTGTGCATAACCCTGCTGCCCGCTGCAAGTGAGCACCAATCGGAGGCAGGGGTCGTGTCTCGATCGCTTCTTGTCCTCCAAATGCAGGAAGGAAGGTGGCGCCCACGACAGCCTGGGACTAGGAAGAGAAAGCCAGCAGGAGGCTGGAGGTACAGCCCTGGCCAGGCTGGGATCTCAAGAAAGACAAGGACCGAGGGAGCAGAAAGAGGGCGCTTCTAGGGGCCCCAGAGCTGAGCTCCAGGCTGGTGTCACCACGGGCCTGGCTCTCCTGCTGGCTACCTCTGCGGAGCAGTGCACCCAGAGGGGGTAGGTGGAGGGTGAGCCAAGGACGCAGAGACCCAGGTTCCCTGGGGCTGGGGCTGTTTGAAGTGTCCTTTGTGCTCTCCTCAAGCTCAGCATCAAAGACAGCTCCACTGTGGTTGGGCCGCACTGGGATATGCAGATAAGGGCTGCCAGGCTGGGCTGGCACAGGAAGGTATCTGGGCCTGCAGAAGTGGTCTCCCTTCCTCCCTCTCTGCTCCTGGGGCAGCCCAGCTGCCCAGCTGCTGGGGCAGGCTGCCTTGGAAACCCGTCTGGACGCTCTGCCTGGCTTCTGACCCTGACCCTCCACAGAGGCCCATCCCCAGTGTCGGGCTGTTCCACGTGACTGTGTAGCACCCTGGGGCCCTCCAACTGCACCGCCCAATGCTCCTTTGCTCCCCTGTGCAGCTCAGCACCCCGACCTGCTGTGAGAATGATGGCACCCTGCAGCACCCAGGAGGGCCACCTAACCTGGAGGTTCCTGCAGGGGGTGGCCAGAGTAAGCACAGAGAAAGTGCAGGGAAGGGCGTTCTAGCAGGATGTCCAGAGGGCTGAGGTCACTGCCAGGGCCAAACCTTCCCCAAATCAAGGATGCCAAGACGGTGAGAAACACCATGAGAAGGGCTGGAGCTGCCCAGCTCTGGGGTCCCAAATGACCTCTATGAACAGAACCTCCTCCCATGTCCCCAGGCGGGCAGTGCGCCCTGGCACCAGCCAGGAGGTTACAGAGCTGAAACTAGAAGGAGGAAGCACCACGTGCTCCCAAAGAGGCTCGGGAAAACCCAGCTCGCAGCCAAGAAAGCGTGAGGACTCCAGGCTGAGGGAGCTAGGGCTGGGGTGTGCGGGCAGCGACCCCCTGGGAGCACCCTGTGGGGCCAGCATGGTGGGGGAAGCAAAGGACACAGACGGGGTAGCAGTAACACTGATGCATGTAGCCAGGAGTTCTATTTCTCTTCTGACATGAGCAAGCCTTTCTGAGCACCTACTATGTGCTGGGATAGAGCCTGTCCCGCAAGACTACGCCTCACTTGCATGTATCAATCTTTGCAGCGCCCGCTTCCCTGCCGGGTAAAGAATGATGTCCCTTATTTCAATTAGCCTTTTCTTGATTACTGGCGAAGTCCTGCCTCTCTTCACTTGTTTACTGGCCATTTATTTTCCTCCTACCGGGAATTGCCTGTCCATATCTTCCACCCATTTTTCTTATTGATTTGTAGGAGTTCTTCGCATCTTCAGAGAGGAGTAGAGAAGCAACCTTCTCCTGGGGGCCTTCAGGGCTCCCTGGAGGGTCCTCAGTCCCAGAAAAGGGAGGAGGATGTGGGTGGGTTTAGGGCACACCCACCAGGTCTCTGTCCTCCACCTGGCTCTGTGCCAGTCCCCACAGGCCAACTGTGGCGGAGATGAAGGCCTTCTGCAGGTGGGAGCCCCTGCCAGGCCTGCATCCTTCCTGGCAAAACCTAGCGGGTCTATTTTTTCACTTACACTGAGAGGTTATACTGCCAGTGGCTGGCAGGGTGCCCCCAATGGCACCCAAGGGGAGCCGGCTGGCATAGTTGGCATCGAGGAGGAAAAAACACCTTCACTATGCCAAGGCCAGTCTGGTGGGCAGACCATGTGACAAAAGACACGTGTTCCACGGCCTAGGGCCACACTCTGACCAGAATTCTGTAACCCCCAGCCCCAGCCCGATACCCTGGTACACACCTTCCTGCTCCCCTCTGGCTATAACAGCCCCTATTAGCCAAGTGTGCTAGCACACGCCTGTAATCCCAGCACTCATGAGGTCAAGGCAGGAGGATCGTTGTGAATTTGAGGCCAGGCTGGGCTACCTGGTGAGTTCAAGGTCACCCTGGACTACACAGTGAGACCCTATCTCAAAAAACCAAAACAACGAAATAAAAAACTGTCCCCAGAGAGTGACCCTGGCCTGGAGAAGTCACAAGTGAGCCCTGCTCCCACTCTTGGCCTCATCCTCTTGATCTTTCCCAGTCAAGTTGTCCTGCAGTTTATTGTCCTCCAGGGCTCTGCGTATTTCAGCGAACAACAAAGGCCATAAACCTGATTTCCAAAGCTTATCATGGCAATAATACTTAGGGAGACAGAGAAAATAAAGCCCCTGCTTTCCTGGAGCAATGGCTGCCAGAAGTCCTTGGGGGCCCTTTCTGCAGCTAGGGGTGGCTCGTGGCTCATGGCACCAGGCTGCAGACTTGCCTCCCTACACGCAGTGCACATGTGCCCAGCACATGTTCCCAGGGCCACACAGCCAGACAGACGGCAGACTGCCTGCTTACCCTCTGCCCTGTCTCTCTGCCCACACTCCACGGCTCTGCAAGAGCCAGGGAAGACCTTCTGGCACCCTGTGCTCACCCTTCACCCACCCCAAGCCCCTGCAAGGATCCCTGGACCAGACTGCAGGCCACCGCCCCTGCACTGGCCAAGGTCAGCCCTGCTGCAACAAGCAGGAGGTCACCCATGCTGGAGGCAGCCCAGGGGCATCCTGGGTAGCCCAGCCACCATCGTGCTCTGGCCATGTTTGTGTGAGCCCTCTAGGAAGGTCAAAGCACAGCCACGAAGGCAGTCACCCAAAGGGGGTGGGATCCCAGGGGCCCTGGAATGCTCAGGCCTCCCCCGTGCTCCCCGGGTGTCACCACTCCTAGAGAGGTCACTGTGTCCACCCTCCCCATTCACTTATTTGCCCTCCATGCGCTCATTCACCCAAGGGTACTTCCCAGCAAACAGTGGAAAGGTCTGGATTCAAGCTCCCTGGATCCCAGACAAGTCATTTAATGTCCCTACCCCACAGCTTCCCAACCAGAAAACACAAGTGATGGCAGCCACCTCCCAAGTCATTAAGCGGTGATTATTCTAGGCCCAGAGAGGTGCTAAAGGAGGCTGGGACCACCTTCTGCAGCTGCAGGGCAGAGGCAGAGCCCACATGAGGGCAAGGGGCACAGAGGAGGTTCCTAAACACCCCAACGGTTCTTCCCGGAAAAGATGAAACAAGACCAGGACACAAGTGCTTGTCCAGGACTAAAAATCCCCTTTGGGATTTTTAGATCCATTCTGCAACCGTTACGGAGCTGGGGCCGGGAGTCCCATACCAGTGTGGGGGCACCAGATGGCTTCTAGGAGCCCCAACCCATTCATCCTCCTCCTCCAGGATTACAATGGTCCTGATGCGTGGAATTAGCCACAGGCTCAACTGTGGAGAGGTGGAGAGAGACATAGGGGGACTTTCCACCCAGGGATGTGCACAGGGCCTGGCCGAGCCTGGTGGGGGCACAGCAGCAAGGTGGGCTGCGCAGGCTTGAGGGTGGCTGAAGGCTGAGAGGCAGCATTTGCAAGGAGAGCCCTAGGCAGCCTCTGGAATTTATGCAGCTGCCTGTGTGATTCCTAAGGCGAGACGAATCTCCAGGCCGCTTTTCTTAGCAGGAACAAGTCTTTCCTTCAAATCGATGGTGACACATTTTTAAACTCCCACATTAAGGAGGGAAAGATTTTGCCGGCCCCCTGGGGCAACCCTTATTAGTCACAGGCTCCTGTTTCAGAAATTGAAGCCGAAGACAGTGGGCCTGGGCACAGCCAGAGGCCAGAGGCCAGAGGCCAGAGGCCACCCTGAGACTGGGCAGAGCAGACAAGAGGTGGGGCGAAGCATGGCAGCTGTGTGCGGCTGGCTGGAGGTGTCTCTGGACCAAGGAATAAATTGTGTGTAAGGGAAACAGTTGGCCCTTGACCCCTAGCACCTCAAAAAAGAAGAGCTGGTAAGGGGGGTTGAGCAGAACTGAAAAAAGAAAGGTAGAGAGTGGAAAGAAAAAGAGGCATTATGCTGAAATTTAACTTCAGTTTAGAGTTATAAAATCTAAAAGCTTGTTTCCCTTTTGGTAATGACTGGTAGGAAGCTCCTAGCTACGTCTATCAAGGTCCAATAGATTTGTTCAGCCTAACTTTGAGGTGTCATCTGGACTAGGGCCACGGTAGGGTGCCAGGACCCAAGGTGCCCCTAGCAGCCACTCAAAGCATACATTACACAGACAGGCATAAACCAGGGCCACTGGCTGGACCAGGACCAGCATCAAGTGGCAAGTGAGAGAGTTCACTTGGCCATGGCCACGAGCTGCCGAGAGACTGGCAGGTTGGAAAGCCACTAAGGGCATCGTGCCTGAGGGTTTTAGGTATGGCCAGGGCACAGGGCACACTCCACTAAGATGCTCACATTAGAGCACCTGTGTGTGTGTGTGTGTGTGTGTGTGTCTGCTCCTGTTTTAATGGTTCCTGGTTTTATTGTACTTACTCTTCAGTGGGAATCAGCAGGTTAAACACTTTGCAAAAATCAATTCCTGTTCACCCACTTCCTCCATAACAGCAGTCATTGTTCATTAAGTCCCAGCCACCTGTCTCACATTCACCATGTTTGGAGGGGCCATTGCTCTGCAGTGGACAGATAAGGAAACCTAGGCTCCAGAAGAGACGGTGTCTTCTATCAAGGTCACAAGAGCTTGTAGGTGGCCATAACAGGATGTGTACCCAAGGTCCTGTCTGACCTTGACATGACCTACCACTCCTAAGGCCCCATACCCCAGGGGGCTGCTCTGGATACTAGGGGCTCCAGCCACCTTTTTAGGAAGGAGGTTGAGGCCAAGAAGGCACTGAGAGGCCACCAGGTGACCCACAGAATTCCCTTCCAGGAGCCTGCCCAGTTCCCTCCTCCCAATCCACCCCACCTTCCCATCGCCCTCCTAGGAGAAGTTCCTGCCGACTAACCGATGGGATTTAGCTCCTCTGACAGTGGACAAGGCACAAAGTTCCTGTCGCAAATGTCAATTCTGGACCATTTGCTCCATAGATTTTCATGTTCCTGTTTCTCCTCCACATCCACAGCAAGGTAGCTCTTGCTTTTCAAAAGGGATATAGCGTTTGATGATGTTTAAACCGTACGTGAAATACAGCCAGGCGGTAATAATAAAACAGCCTCGAGCCCTGCTGGCAGGGAATGGCTGGCGGCTGCCTGCTCTCCCCACCCGTGGCCAGCTCTCGCTCCCATTTTTATGGCAATTACAATGTCCCAGAGGGGGAGGAAGCAGCGGGAGAGGAGAGGGGGAACCTGCTGTTCTAGGGCCACTTGTTGCAGCTGTGAGGGGGCACCAGCCCCCTGTTAGAACCCAGCACCACACCCAGCTGCTGTCCTCACTGGCACCCCACATGGACATAAATAGCATATCCCCTCCCCTGCCCGCCTGCAGAGAGCAGGTGTCCTCAGACGGCCCAGCCCCAGAGCAGCCTGCTTCTACCCAAGGGTCCCAGCCCTGGCCAGTGATTAGTTCCTGCACTTCATGTCAACCTAGGCACCTGCTGTGCAAGGACTTGGGCTGCCCTCACCACGATGGGCACCTCAGAAATACAGCCAGTCCGTCAAGGAGACTAGAGCCACACCCGCCCCTACCCTAAGGGCCTCGTGAGCAGGAGGCAAAGTGAGATGATTCACTCTGTCCGAAAGCCTCAGGGTTGCTGGTGCTCCAGGAGGAGGTTCATTCCCCAGGCACACCTGTGGAAACAGGCCACTAATTTAGCATTGGGACCAGACCAACACCACAGTCTGTCTTGTGAGGAGCCACACCTAGGTCACCAGAGTGCTTGGCCTTGCTAGAGATGGACTCTGTCAAGTTTTCCTTGTTCTCTTTTCATTCTTTGCTTTTTGTTTAGCGGTAGTGGGGATCGAAATATTGCGAACACAGTTTTGTGGTTTTTTTCCCGGTATCGGGGATCGAACTCAGGACCTTGCGCTTGCGCTTGCCAGGCAAGCGCTTATGCCACTGAGCTATACCCCCAGCCCAGAGTGCTTGGCCTTGAGCACCCCAGGGATCCACCAGCCCAGCCCAGCCAGGACTGCTGTACCCTTTTTTTTGGGGGGGGTACTGGGAATTGAACTCGGGACCCTGAGCTTGCCAGGCAAGCGCTTGTGCCACTGAGCTACATCCCTAGCCTTATGCACCCTTCTTTATTTTATTTTTTTAACATCTTTCTGAGAAAGGGTCTCACTATGCAGTTCAAGCTGGCCTCAAACCCACAGCAAACCTTCTGCCTCAACCTCCTGAGTGCAGGGATTACAGGCATGTGCCACCACACTGGCCCTCTCTGCACCCTCCTGATAGGCAGTAAATGGAGAATGCAGGGAAGGGCACTGTAATGATGCCACCCAAGCTCTGAGAAACACAACTGCCCCCAGGACCTTTGTTTGTTTATTTTGCAAAACAAAGGGCCCAAAGGTGACCTTCTAGACCACAGGTAGACCCAGTTGGGGCCAGGCTGGCAGGGGAGGCCTAGACCTCAGCAGATGCAGCCAGGCTCACAGGGATGACACGAATCACATGGCTTCCCTGAGGACACCCGCTTCCCAGCCCACCTCCCACCCTGGGACCACACGCCCTTCCCTACATACCAGCATCCCCAGCCTGCCTGCTCTGCCCCCTGGTGGCCAGGACACCCCAAAGGCGTCCTCCCCACACCCGCTGCCACTGCCCTGGACTAGCAGGTTTCTCAGCTTCCTAGAGGGCAAACAGAAAGGAGGCACCATCCCCATCCTTATCCCAAGCAAGTGTGGGTGCACAACAGGCAATGGCCAGCCGGGGGCCTGCGCAGCCGTGACAGCAAGGAAAGGACGCCTCTCCCCAGGGTCAGCTCTCATCGGGCACCCACCACACAGGCGTCTACACAAACCAGCCCCTTCGGACTCGCAGCTCCAGGGGCTGGGGTTGTACACACTCTTACCTCTACTTTATAGAGAAGGCACTGCCGTTCAGAGAGGTTAAGTGATTTGAACAAGGCCACACAGCTGGTACACAGTGGCACTGAGGCCTTGTACCCAGGATTCCTGCTCCCAGTGACAAGGTGTCCTACTCTAAAGACCAAGTCAAGGGCCGGGGATATAGCTCAGCGGCACAAATGCCTGCCTGGCAAGTGCAAGGCCCTGAGTTCGATTCCTGGTACCAGAAAAAGAGGAAGTTATACCTAATTCATCTCAGTAGTGAATTAAATTTTCAAAAAAAAAAAAAAAAAGACCAAGTTGATGGCTCGGGAGGTGACATGGTGGAGTGAAGCCTCCATGGAGATTGAACTCACTGGACCCCCAATATCGCTGTCTGCCCTGAGCTGGTGCTGAGGAGGGGATGCTGGCTGGAGTAGGGGGTGTGTGTGTGTCTTCATCTCCACCTGTTAAGCAGGCAGCAAGCTACAGGGGAGTCTTGAGGCCTCGGGTGCCCTGTGCCTGGGCTCCAGCTGAGCACTCTGTTCCAGGAGAGCAAGTCCAGGGCTGCAAATCCAGCCCTTTCCATGCTTGGCCAGTTTAATGGTGCCCATTAATTTCCCAACACACACGTTCCCACAAGCTCCGGCCTCCTCGGCTCAGTGCTCGGGACGGCACATCAGGGACACAGGCGGGCACACAGGTGCAGGTGCTGAGGCCAGGTGGTCTCAAGGACAGTAAGAGCTGGACAGAGCACCTTGAGGCCACCAAATGCAGGCAGGGGCCAGCGGCCATGCCATGGTTATCTGACAAGAACGAAAGGGCCACGGAAAGAGAGCTGAGCTGAGGCAGGAGGTCTGGTCTGAGACCCTGCTTCGCCACTCTCTGCTGTGTGGCTCTGAGCAGGTGACCACCCTCTCTGGGCCTCAGATGACTTTCCTGGAAGTGCAATGAAGACAAGCCTCAACCTCTCAGCATTTTGCAAAGAGCCAGGGCACCCTGGAAGAGAGAGGTTGCTATAAATGTCTTCCACTGCCCACTGTCAGCGCTGTCTGGCCTAGAGGTATGAGGAGGAGGCTGGGCTGGGGCAGGAAGGGAGGTTCCAGGGCAAGTCACTGTTGGCTCACATAGTCCTTCCTGACATCTGAACAATCCTCAAAGCATTTGGTCACTCATTCATTCAACACCTTCTGACACCCAAGACACAGTTCTTGGGTCCAGGGTCCAGAGTGCTACCTTTACCTTGCCCACGGAAGTGACAAGAAGGTCTGGCAAATGAACAGGAGACTTGACAGAAGACCTTGGGGTGGCAGGACCTTCCACCAGGGTCCTTCTGTGCTCCACCCACCGGCCTCAGCTCAGCTCACTGGACCAGGCCCTGCAAGCCCAGGAGAAAATCTCAATAATTCAGAAGGGATCCATCATTTATGAATTTATATAACCATGCTCGACCTTGTGGGAATGAGCCACCCTCCTGCTGCAGTGGTGGGAACAGCTCCCTGCAGTCGCTGGCTCTTCTGGGCCAATAGGGTGAGGGGGCCCCTGCCTGGACCCGTTCCCCTACTGGCCTCTCCTCCCAGAGCAAGCTGTGCAAAAGCAGAGCATCCCTGTCCCCCTTAAAGACCCAGTTCCAAAGACATGGGTTTGATTCTTGGCACTGCCTTTCACTAGCACAATCACCTATGAGTGCCTCGGTCTCCTCATCTGTGAAATGGGGAGCATGCTAGTACCTGCTTCAGAAAAGAGGTGACACGTGCAGCGGGGACAGCCCAGCATGGAGGGAGCACCTCAGAACAGGCTGCAGGTGATGGGGTACCCTCAGCCCCAGTGGGGGGTCAGTAGGGTCTTGGGAAGGCCAGACAGGTGAAGCCCCCATCTGGGCCTCCAGTGCCAATGAACCTGGCCCAGACCCAGATGCAGCCCACCGACCTCCAGCTACCAGCAGCTGGGCAGAGGATGACGCGCCCACTTGGAAACCAAACCAGCCAGCAAAAGGGAAGTGAGGAGGTCTCCCCTCCCATCTTACAGAAGAATTTCCTGGGTGCTCTGGGGCCTGACAAACCTCCCATCCCAGCTCTACCACTACTGAGCTGTCTCAGCCTCAGCTCCACCGCTGGTACAGCATGGCCGGGATTGCAGTGCAGGAGATGGGCATGGAGTGCATGTAAGCAGAGCCTAGACCTCGGGGGACCTCCCCTGTGCCTGGGCACCCCTGTCCCTACCACCTTGTGCTCCCCACTCCCGCTTCTCTTCCGAGCAGCGCAAGTGAAATGACTGCAATGGGTCTGATCAGGTCCCCCAACTCAGGATATGGCCACAGCCACAGCACAGCCCAATTCCTTCAGAGCTCACCCACTGTGTCCTACCCACTGCCCACTCCTCGCTGCCGGCCAGCATGCTCCCTCCCTCCCTTTGGATGGCCTTGTCCAACTTTCAGCACAGGGCCTCCTCAACTCAAGCACCCCTCCTCCAAGCAGCTGCCTCGACTGCCCCCAGCGGCCGCAGCAGGACTCCCTGTATACGCTTTGCTTCCCTTTCCATTCACACGCTACCCTTGGTTAAGATTAGAGACAGCGCTTCACAGCAGGCCGACTCCCTCCCATCCCTGGGGCACAGTCCGTCCATCAAGATGAACCGAAGGCCAGGAATTCCAGTCCTGACTCAGCCACCTGCGAGGTGCAGCTGTCATCTCTTCCAACGTATCTCAGTCTGATCACGGAAATGGGGTGTCTGTCCTGCCTATGGGCATTGTGAGGTGGCCCCACAGACTGCGTGGTCTGACCCAGGAAGCAGCACCTGGTGTCCCCAGATGAGGGAGCACTGGGCCGGCCAGGCAGGATCTGCACTGACAGGCCAGTCCAGTCTAGTGTGGTGTGGTCTGCAGAGCTGCAGAGCCCTGTGGACACTGGCCTTGCCGGCTGCTGCTCCAGGTGCTGCCCCTGCCGCTGCACAGAGGTTTCTGCTGTAGGCTGCTGCCGGCAAGCCTCAGCAAACACATTTAAATCTGAAGTGACAGATAAAGCGATTTACGGCGACAGTTTAGCATCAGATCACTTCCCACCAGGCAGTCAGCATCCCTGCGGCCCTCCTGCGTGCTAGTCCATCAAGGCGGTCTCTAAATCACTGACTGCAGCTGTGGCCAGGGACAGCCGGGAGCAGGGGTGGGGCTGCTCATCGCTTGGTGGCCAGGCCTGCTCCGCTGCCCCCCGGGCAGCTGGGCGGGATGAGGTGAGGGCTTGCGAGGGGGACAAGGATAAGCGCAAGTCCGCAGATTTTCACAAATCAAAGTCCCAAGACTTAAGGAAGCAGAGCGCCACTTCATGCCTTATTTTAAATAAATAAGCGGCTTAGAAGTCTCCCCGTGAGGCCAGCTTGTCTCAGCGAAACATGGCTTCCCACCGTTCTCCTCGGCCAGGCCTGCACCTTGGCTTCTCAAAGCCCTCCTGGATCCCCCTCGCCTCCTGCCACCTCTTCGCTGAATTAACTGCTCCCCTGGGGCATTGCACGCGCTTTATTTGGACCTTCCTTCCAGTACTGTGTCACATTATATTCTGCTCAGCTACTCGTGCCCCTCAGTTCCCGGTATTAATGTACTGGGCTCTCTGGGCACATGCTGGGGCTGGCACCGGAGGGCCTAAGGGCATCACCACCCTGATGCTCGCCCTGGGGCAAGGCTGACACTGAAGCTACTTTTCACGCGTGGACTCAGAGGTTCTAAGACCCAGCAGGAGCACAGCGGGGACTCCAGCCCACCCTGGCCTCTGGGCCAGGACACTCACGCACTGGCCTGTGATGACCCAGGGCAAAGATTCCAAATGTGTTTGCACAAAGCATTGCATTCATCTCTGTGCAGTCCTGTTGTGTCCTCAAGGTCACAGCTGGGCAACTGGACCCTGGGGCTGGCCAAGAATGGGGGTCTTTCTTCGTGCCCAGACACTTCCTGTCTGGGACATGGGGCGCACACACACATAGGACTGGTGAGCAACAATCTCAAAGGCTTGGCGGAAAGAGAAGACGCAAACACTGGAAGACACTGCACCCTCCCAGGTGGAGACCCTGAAACCCAAGTTCTCCCAGTTATGGCCCTGGGAGTTAAAGGCCAGGCCGGAGTGCCAAGCACTGTCCCTGAGCAGAATCTCCTACTTCTGCAGAATTGTGGGGGTCATAAGGGCCTCCCGGCTTATCTCGCCGGCATGGCAACCCCATTTAATGAAGAAAGATGTGGCACGCCCTTGTGGGCAGCAGCCGTAGCCGGCGCAGATGGTCAGAGCCTGAGCCTCTCCTGGGCACTGCACTAGCGAGTGACCTTGGCCAGGGCCCATGGAGCGGGCCGAGTGTGCCTGGTGGGGAGCTCGGAGCTTGGCCTGCTCCTGTGACCTCAGGCCCTGCCGCTCAACCCCCTTATGTTCTGCGCCCAGCTGCCCACCTCAGCCCTCCACGTACCACACAATACGCATCCCATCACACAAACACACACACACACACACACACACACACACACACGCAGTCGCATTACACACCCCAACCATCACCCCTCCATCCTATCACAAACACCCACAAAGTCAGGGTAAAAACCTGTCCTGTTCCGGACTTCGAGTGCCAGGTGGGCAATGGAAGACAGTCTGATTCCAAAGTCCTGAGGGGAAAAGAGGGCTCAGGGTGGAGGCCGAGAGGACACTAAAGCTCCTCCCCATCCTGGTCCTCCGGAGGAGCAGGGAGACCTGCCCCAGCCTGGCTGGAGAAGCCCCCCAGGCTCCATATCTTCTTGAGGTAGAGGACGCCCTAGGGTCCCTATCCCCCTCTCCGCATAGGTCCTCCCTAGCTCCCCTGCATCCCTCCCTCCAGGGTCCCCGCAGCTGGAGTGAGGCCCAGCTGGTGACACGCCACCCCATCTGGCAGCAGGGAAAAAAGGACACACACACCCCACCCCCACTGCACCCCACCCCCGCACACAGCAAATCCAGAAGTTCTGGCAGGAGCTCAAGCTCCCAGCTCTGTCCAACCCTCACCCAGTCTCCACGGGCCACCAACTGCCGTGGGGTCAACACTGCTCCTGGCTTCAAAAATAAAAATTTAAAAATTCCCACCCGGAGATAATTGCTCTCTCCTTTTGCCTATTGTGGTGGCTCCGTGGTCCGCGCTGAGAAGCAATTATTCACGGCTAATGATTATAATCAAGTCAAATAGAATTTAATGGACACATATTCTCTTCCTGCTTGAAACTTTACATATGAATTAAGCACATATGGGTTTCACGAGGCACAGATGTAGATTTATGTAGCCCTGAGAAGCCCCGCGTTGCCGACGACTTTTATTCTGCTAATAAACAGGCTGATTTACGGCTCCGCTGGAAGCGCGATCTCTGCTGCCCCCTGGTGGGCAGTGGGCCGGTGTGGACCCACAGCTGGAGACCCTCCGAAGTGGGGGAAAGCAAAACCGCCCACCAGGATGCCCAAAGTTTGACCAGCGCCACGGCCACCTCAGGCCTGGGCACAGGCTCTGTGTGGGAATCCCGTGTCCAGGCCCTCACTAGCCATTCTCTGGGGCCCTCTGTGGGTCCTCGATCCTCCAGGCTGAGACTAGAAAAAGGGACAGCTGCCAGGGAAACACACCAGGTGGTGCTGAACAAACCCAGGCAAGCAAGGGGTGGGGAACACTGATCCTCGCATCTTCGCATCTTCGGGTGGAGCTGACACCCAGGAGGTCACCAGCAGTGATGAGCGCCTGGCTTCTACAGTGTCGTTCACGCCTCAGCACCCCTACAAACTGACAGCGATCGTCTATCACCCCCACAGTGCAGAGGAGGAAACCGAGGCCAGGCAGGTACAGAGAGAGAAGCAGAGTCCCCAGAGAAACTGCATCATCCCCAGCCCCAGCCCCAGCACCGCCAGATGCAGCCAGCACTGGATCATTTCTCGGAGAAGCTGACAAGAGCCACTGCACCCATCTGACCCAGGGCACGCAGGGCACGCAGGAGGAGCCATTAACCATGCTGCAGCCTCAGAGTTCCCATCTTGCTCCATCTGCATCCTGTGATACCTGTATGCCTTGGTCCCTGTCTCCCGAACGTGGCCCACGCCGAAGCCAACCACCAACCAGGCTGAGAAGGAGCTCCCAAGATGGCTGCTTTTCCCTCTGGCCACTTTGTCCCCAGCAAGAGAAGTATCAGGGGACACCTCCCTACCTTTCACCTGTGCCTGAGGCCATCCAGTCATGCACCTGGCGGCTCTCATAGGCCTTTGTGGCCATCCCCTCGGCCAGCCCAGCCAACATCACACAGACACACAGCAAGACTGTCCTTCTCCCCTGGGCCACCACGGCTTCTGTCTGCCAAGATGTGGCTGTCCAAGCTCTGCAGCTCCCAGATGGACCGACAGACCTTGCTGCCACCCACCTGTGCCAGGGGCCTAGGGGCCACGCAGAACCCCAGGAGAACCACAGAGGTGACCCCCTGCTCCTCCCGGCCAGCCACCCCCAGTGGGAGCTCCTGTGTGAGGGGACTTGTTCCCTGTGTACCTGTGACAGACAATATGGGAGCAAGGGCACGGCCCATTGACTACAGTCCTGCCAGCACCAGTGCAGGCAGACAGGCAAGCAATGCCATGGCTAGACCATTCCCAGACCACAAGCAGGAGGACTGGGACAGGGCAAGTGGCCACCTTCACCCACATCCCGCAAGCCCAGTCCTTAGGGAGACCACGGGGCAGACAGCATTGTACCACCATGTCCCAGAGGCACCACCAAGGAACGGCTCCCTTGCCAACATGGGGTCACACAGTCACTGCCAACCCAAAATCGAGAAAGACAGAAAGAAATTCCAGAAGCTCTTGGGGGACCCAGGCCTGGAAAGGTGGACAGAGGAGGGTATGGCACGGTTTTCCCTCTGAGTTGGAGCCCAAGACAAGAGGGCATGCCGTGATGGGAGGAGGGGTCCTGAGAAAAAGGGACCTCTCCTCAGATGCCGGGGAGAGTGGGGCTGGAGCGAGCAAGCCGGCTGACCCAGACCTTGCGGCACGTGACCTCCGACCATGAGCACCTGCATGCCTGCCGGAGTTGACCAGCCCTTGACATCCTGCTCCTGAGCACCCCAGACACCTTCCCCAGGGCCTATCGACCCCAGCCAGACAGCCACCACCACCTGAGTGGAGCAGCGGTGGCTTCTCTCCCTCCCCCAAAAGAAGCAGCCGCCTCCGACTCTGCACTCATCACAATAAACTGCCAAGCCAGCAAGAGGCGGACCGATGCACAGGAAGCCGAGCATCACCCGTTTCCAGCGCTGCTGGAGAGCTGCCAGGGGGCGGCGGGGCCCCTCTCTCCTCACACCCCCTCATCTGCCCGGGAGCAGAGGGCATTAGAGGAAGGAAAGCGGCCACGGCACCTCCCAGGTGGGACCCTCAGGGTTTGCCCCCCGCCTTCCTGGCAGGGAGCCTGGCCTGCTTCCAGCCACGCTCTCTCCTTCTCTGGCCGCCGCCGCCACTAATGGCTCTCAGAGCTGTGAGGCAGCTCAGCTGAGCCAGGCACCCCGACACTGTGGGTCAGGGCTTCGAGGGAAGAGGAGCCCGCGTGGCCGGCATACTGGGCTTCTGCGGCGCCAGCAGGCCATCCTCGCCTGACAGCCTGAGCCACTCTGGAGCCAGGTGGCGCCCACCCACACCCGGCACGGCAGATCCGAGCCAAGCCAATGGGGCGGCCACCCGAGTCTCTGGCCCAGGCCAGCTACTCACCGGCGTTGACAATGGCATCTACCTCCAACTTGGTGATGTCGCCGCGGAACAGTGAGATCTTCTCATTCAGATGCTTATCCTTCTTGTACTTGGGGTCCTCCACCTTCACAGACATCCCTGGAACAGTCCGTGGCTGGGAGTCACAGGGCAGCCCCACTGCAGAAGGACCCATCAAGGCCCGCAGGCCGGCCCAACCCCACCGAGACAGTTGGCACACGAGGAAGGACCTGCTGCGTGCCAGCGAGGCCTCCAATACTGCTACGGGCAGGTGCGGTGGTGATGTCATCCATCCCACCTTACAGATGCAGAAACTGAGGCCAGGGTGGGGCAAGTGACTTGCCTGGGGTGCCGGTTACCAGGCAATGCCTTTGTAACTCCCCGGCATCCTCCCCCACTGCTTCAAAGCCCAGCTCGACACAACCCAGTCAAGGGCAGGTGAATTCTAGGGCCTAAGGCCTCTTTCCTAACAGGTGTCTTGGTGCCATGAGGTGGCGCACACCTGTAATCCCAGCACTCGGGAAGCTGAGGCAGGAGGATCATTGTGAGTTCGAGACCAGCCTGGGATACAAAGTGAGCTCAAGGCCAGTCTGAACTGCATAGCGAGACCCTGTCTCAAAAAAAAAACAAAACTAACAGGTGTCTGGGTAATAAAAACTGCACTGGCTTCAGGTTGTGTGAATAATTAAATGAGACAGTCCCTGCAGAGGGACCCCACACAGCAAGCACTGGGGTCTTCCTAGCTGCACAACTTTCCCAAGCCAGGGGTCCAAAGGAGCTGCCCTCTGAGGCCAGCCGGGGCCTGGCAGGAGCAGGGCCTACCTTTTGCCATCTCCTTCCATGTTGGGATCTTCTTCAGCCTGACGAAGTCCTGGCAGAAGTAATGCTCCTCCCTCTGCTTGTCACTCAGGCCCTTCAGAAAGGCTGCAGGGCAGGGTGGGTAGGCAGGGAGGAGGGTCAGGGTGGGCAGAGATGGCACAGTACAGTCACTCCCTCCCCCAGGACTCCCCTCCCCATGGGACCCTTGCCTACTCTAGGGATGGAACCCAGCCCCCACCCGTCCTTACACCATCCTGTGGGGAGGGGCAGGGGAGGGGGAGGGGCACACCGCTGCTCTTAGGATCCAAGTGGCCCTAGGACAATTTGCCCTGCTGTCTTTGTTTAGAAGGGAAACTGAGGTCAGGGTGGTGGAGGGCCTGCTCAGACATCACAGACTCTCACAATTCAACCTGGCCACTTCCCAGCTGTGTCTCCATCTCTCCGGGTCCCTAGTTTCTTCATCTATAGAAGGGAGATTAAGATTCCCCTAACAAAAAAAAAAAAAAAAAGATTCCCCTAACAGAATAATCCCAGACTCACACGTGCTAAGCCAGGCAGCTGGGTGGCACATCATCAACCAGTAACATCAGCAACATGATCTGAGGACCGGACACCTAACTGTCTTCGAGGAACTATAAACTGGGTATGGGGGCACACACCTGTGATCCCTGCACTCTACAAGGCTGAGGCACGAGGATCTCAAATTCTAACCTAACCTGGATAATTTAGCAATTTAGGAAAATCTTGTCTTAAAAGAAAGACTTTAAAAAGAGACGGGGATGCAGTTCAGTGGGAAAGCCTTGGGTTCCACCCCTGGTACAGCAGAAAGACAAAGCAAAGGAAAACAAAACAAACACAAAACTACAGAAGCAACAGATCTGGTGCCTAGCGTCCATATCCTTGCACTAACAGCCGAGGTCCTCACCGATGATCGCCAGCCTAGAAATGCCCCTCTTTTTTGAGTGCGGAGGCAGCAGGGAGATTGGGAGGCTGCCCTTAGTCACGGCGCTAATGAGTGTGGCCAGGGCTACCGGCTCAGGGACTCTGACTGGTGGGAGGTTCCCCTTCGGCGCCCTACCCCTCCCTTCCCTTTGGCCAACACCAGACACAAACCCAAGCCCCGGGGCTTCTCCGCCTGGCAGGCTGGCAGCTCGCGGGCTCCCCCTGCCGGTTCATGACCGCCTGCACAGCCAGGCTCAGCCGCTGGGGCAGCCCCAGGACAGCGAGAGTGGTTGGTGCACACAGCAAAGGCCCCACCGCATCAAGGGCTCAGAAAGCATCAGAAAACAGGTAAGAGAGAGAGCACAATCAAAGGTGGTGGCGAGAGCAGAAGGGCCACATCCTGGAAGCACACAGCACCACTAACTGCCTAGCTGCACCTCAAGCCTGGGCCATGCACTGTGCCCTCCACTTCTCACCGCCCCCACTACATTTATTGGGCATCTACTACATGCAGGTCCTACACATGGGGCCACTTGTTTATATGGTGTAACCCTATGAACCTAAAGCTATGGTGTAGCCCTTGTGAACCTAAAGTTCAGTTTAAACTGAATGTGTGCCGGGGGCTGGGTATATAGCTCAGTGGAATAAGCGCCTGCCTAGCAAGCGCAGGGTCCTGAGTTCAATCCCCAGTACCGCCAAAGAAAAAAAAAAAAAACCCAAAACTGAATGTGTGCCTATAATCTCAGCGTTCAGGAGGCTGAGGCAGGAGGATCACCAAAAGTTCAAGGCTAGCCTGGGCTATATAGTGAGTTCAGGGCCAGCCTGGACTACAAAAGGAGGCTCTTTCTAAAAATAAATAAACAAATGAATAAAATTAAATCCAGTCAGGGACAGAGGCTGATCCAAGTATCACACAGTCTGGCCACTCAAATGCCAAGGCAGGCTGAGAAAGAGACATTCTGGGGCTGGGAGAGGCGGTAACTGGAACCCTGGGGGGCCCAGAGAGGTGTAGGAGAGGAGAGGGAGGTAGCCAGGGCTGGAAGGGTGTTCCCAGAAGGGATATTAAGAAGTGGATGGGTGAGGGTGACCCACAGTAAAGCCTCAAAGGTCTGTCAAGGATCCACTTTGTCCCAGCAGCACCATAATTAGACCAAAAATGCTGGCACCAGGTACTGGTTAAGGCTGCCCCCCATGTGTGCCACCTCCGCTCTGTCTGAGGAGCCAAGGGCACTGCTACACCGTGCATCTCAGTGTCCCTCCATGCTCACAGCCCTGCCTCCACCCGAGGCACATGATGCAGAACCCGACAGGCTGGGGTGGGAGGGCTGCTACGGTTTGAAAGGTGCTGCAGAACCCTCCAAGCCTCTGCGATGTTAGACACAGAGGCAGCAGCATACAGCTGTAGTCTTGGCACTTAGGAGGCTGAGGCAGGAGGACTGATTGAGGCCAGGAATTTAAGGCCAGCCTGGGCTACACAGCATGGCCAATTCTCAAAACAAAAAGCCAAGCATGGTGGCGCACACCTGTAAACCTAGCGCTGGGGAGACTGAGGCAGGCAGATCTCAGTGAGTTTGATGTCACCCTGGGGTACATAGAGAGGCCCTGCCTCAAAAAAAAAAAAAAAAAAAAACCCTTTCCCCAAAGAAACAAAGCTATGGAAAGCTGCTGCCTACATCCATGCTAAATAATCAGCGGTCCTGGCTTAGCCAGGGCTGGGCTGCTGATCAGTGGCACCTCCAAGGGCAAAGAGCACCCTGTAGAGACCTTCAGGCTCAGCCAGTTAATCCATCAAGCATCTGTCCTGCTGACAGTCTGGGGTGAAAGGCAGGCAAGCTCCAGGGGAGGGGGACCAGGAAAGCATCCAGCAGGAGGTAACCCCGCCGCTCTGGTCTGTCCCCGGGAGCACCCGTCTCTGGAGGAGACTCCACCAAGCAGAATCTGCCCCCAAATTCTTGCTCTCCTGCTGGAGGCTGCAGTTGCTGCTTTGGACATGAGCCCCTCCCGTCCCCACTGCTCCTCCAGCTGCACTAAGAACCGAGGAAGAATCTGTGCCATGACATGCTACCACCTCCCCCAACAAGCGGGAACCAGGAACCACCGCCATCTGCCACGCCTAGTCTCCTCCCTCCAGTCACCACCTGGCATGAAGGACCTCCTGCCCGTCCTTTCCCTGGCCCCAGCTGCCCTGGGCCTCACGCGCTCGTGGCTCTCGCCCCTCACTCCCCCACAGGCTGGACACGCCCTCCGCATCCTCCCTCCCAGGCTCCCCTGGGCTCCTCCTCCATCAAGGCCAAGGTCATGGTCAGTGCATGAGGGCTGCAGGCTCCCCGCGGACAGGGTCTCCTGCTGCCTCGGCTCCTCCTTCGACCCCAGGATTCAAACCTGCTTGAGGCAGCTCCAGCCCTGCCTCTCTCCCAAGCCACACCCCATGGCCCCTTCCTTCATTTCTCAAAGCCCACGTGTGTAAAGTGCAATTTTGACTCCTTCCTCCAAAACATGGTATTCTGGCTTGTCCCCTCCTCCCTTTCTTATCCGGGCCCCAAGGCAGGGGTCCCTTCCTCGTACCTGCATCCCACCCAGCTGCTGGCCTGTTAGAGGTGTCCTCACCTCACCCCAGAAGCCAAGCCTTCCGCCCACACTCAGCGCCAAGCTGCCCTCATCACTCACTGGACCCCCACTGAAGCCCTCCGTTCCCAGCTAGCCCCAAGTCCTCTCACCCCTCTCCCATTCCTCACAGAGCTCCCCAGGAAGCCTAGGAATATAAGCCAGCTCCTGCCCTCCCCTCCCTACCCCACCCCCTGTAAAGCTCAAACTGCAGGGCCTTAACGCACCTGGTGAGCTGGTCCCCCATGACAGACTCCATTTCCCCCCTCAGCCTGCTCCACACCATACCCACCCACCCACCTGGCCATTAACCATTCCATTTCTCAAAGAATCAGGTGTTTTCCTGCCTGGGGCCTTTGCACCTGCTGTGCCCCTTCCCTGACGCCACTCTTCCACTAGCGTCCCTCTGGACCAACCCCCTTCTGCCTCCTGCAGAGCTGTGGGGCACTGTGCCTTTGTCTGCGCTGCTGAGTTCACATGAGGACCTAGCCTGTTTGGGCTGAGGTCCCCCCAAGGGTGCAGCGCATGATGGCGGGTGGCCGTGGGATGAGCCATTCAATGAACAAGCTGAGCACCGCAGGCTCAGAGAGAGTTTGCACAGAGATGGTTTTTCCAGGCGGGGGACTGGCTTGTGCCAATGCACTGAGGAAAGGGGAACGTAGGGTGGAGAAAAGGGGGGAGCTAGAATGGCTGAACCACCACAGCAAAGCCCAGGGTGTTGGGTGGACTGGCGGGACCAGGCCCACTGCGATGGTGCTGTTATTCCTCCTGCACAGCAGGTCCCGTGCACCGTGGGCTCCTGGCCACCCAGCATCATGCTCAAGGGCAGGCTGCCCTTTCTGAGCCTCAGTTTCCTCACCCGTGGGGACAAGGCGGGCTTGCCCTGGGGTCAGAAAGGAAGGACCAGCTTGACACACATCCACCACTCACCCAAGACTGTGAGCAGAGACCCAAGCAGCCCCAAGCCAGACAAGACACAAGTGCAGAGGAGACTTTCTGTCCAACTGGAGCACTCGGGAGGTGGCAGAGCTTTTAAAATTATCTAGGTCCCCATACTGGTCATCTTGCGGCTGTGCCTGAAGAGTCCCTGGTCCTGGTACTGCAGTGTGGGCACTGCCAGACAGCCAGACCCAGGCCAGACCCAAGGCTCCTGCAGCAGTGATGACTGATAGCCTGTCACCTGGCCACAGACCAACCCATGGGCTGTGCACATGTGGAGACACTGGGGCTGGGGTGGCCCCGAACACTCTAAGATACCAGAGACACCCCAGGCCCTTCGGCAAATTCAACTCCCAGATGGCCGCACCTCATTTCACCTGTGTCCCTGATCGTATGAGGGCGCCTGGGGAGTTGATCCCCCAATCACAGCAACCAGGTCTGGGTGACCCTTCTTTCCACTCAAGGCCTAAAGACGGCACTGCTTCCCAGAGATAGGATCCTGTCTCTGCCACCAACCTACTGGGCGCCAAACTGGGGGATGTCTGTCAGCTTCTCTCTGCCCGTCTGAGGGTCCCAAATGCATCTCAAAAGCCAGCGTACCAAGCACAGTGTCTCCATCTCCAGAACAAGGCTGTGGCCTGGCAGACTCCTAGAACTGCTATGCTGCACACACTGGTCCCTGATGTACTGGGGAGAAGGGCGACTGTACCTCTCCTCTGCCCCGAGGTCACCCACACACCACAGGCTGCCGCCTCCCTCCGAGGCTGGCCACACACCCCGCGCATCTCCAACACTGTCCACCCCCTCCTGCCAGGGCAGATGTAGAATTAAGGCACAAGTGAGTTTTATTTTTTTGTCAAAGATGTAAAACATGCATTTTCATTTCCTTTCATTTTTGCAGAGGCGAAAGTATTTCGCAGCTCACTGAGACAGGTGTTGTAAAAAGATGTTCGCAGTAAATTTTGATGGGGAGGCCTGACCCAGCCTCAGCTTCCAGCAGCTCACGGGCACTGGAGCCGAGCAGGAGGAAGCAGCTCCGCCAGGGCCATAAAGTACACTGGGCAAACGGGAATTCAATGATGTGTTTTAAGGAGTGTCTTTACGGTGCTTCGAAAGCTGGCGTTCAGGGAGGCGAGGGCAAGCCAGGGCGCCGAGAGGGCCCCATTTCTGGAAACGGCAGTGGGCAGGGCTGAGAGCGCCCAGTGCCGGAGCATGGTGCAGTGTCTGGACTTGGGGGTGGGGCACTGATCCTGTGGTCACCGTGCCCTGGGGGCAGGAGCTCGACAAAGTCCAGGGCACAGCAAGGGAGGGACAGAGCACAGGGCCCCCAGGGGCTGTGCACCTTGCTTCCACCCCCACTGGCACACGCCAAGGCTGCATTCCCACAACTGGTGGGAGAACCCCATGCCTCCAACTCCATGTGGGCCTGGAAAATGAGGCAGCTTCACAGTCACATCGGCACCCCCCTCGGGCCTGATATCAGCCCAGGCCCCTGCCCAGTGTTTTATAAGCCCCACCAGGTGCCACCAGGGAGGGGACACATGGCCCAGAATGCGCAGTGGCAGCTCCAGGACTGAGAACTGAAAGCTCCCAGCGTCACCGTGCCCATCACAGAGCAGAGACAAGAGAGAGGCGCCAGAGGAGACAAGGAAAGGGGGCCACTGGGACCCTATATAGGCTGTCACTCGCTTTGGGCCACACCGAGCCATATCCTCAGCCGTTTTATTTAGGCGTGACAATCTCCATAAATTGCTAAGTGACCCAGACTGGACCTGAACTTAGAATCCTCCTGCCTCGGGGCTGGAGGTATAGCTCAGTGGTATAAGTGCTTGCCCGCTAAGCACTAAGGCCCTGAGTTCGATCCCCGGTCTCGGAAAAAAGAAAAAAAAAAAGAATCCTCCTGCCTCAGCCTTCCAGAGTGGTGGGATCACAGACATGCACCACCACTTCCTGCTGACTGCCCATCTCATGTGATCCCAACAGATTCCAAGCAGATACTATTGTCCCATTTTACAGATGAGAAAGATGAGGCTTGAAGAGCATGGAAGCCATAGCACTGGGGCCTGCCCAGGCCTGAAGACAGCAAGGTCCCTTCTCTTTTGAGTGCACAGCTCTGCTCCCAGTGTGGACTGGGACAAAGGGCCTGCCCAGGCCCCAGAAGCCCCAAGCAGTCTCATCGTAGTCCCCTCACGTCCAGCTGCCTTCACAGCTGAGAAGTTGCCGTAGGGGACAAGGAGACAGGGCAGCACCCAGAACTGAGGGTGTTAAATTTGAAAAATGCACAGCTACCCAATGAAACCAGATACTGTAGGATTCTGCCAATGAGACTGAACATCTAGCCAACATCTCAGCCAACTGTGATGCCTCCGGGCCTGTAATCCCAGCACTCTGGAAGGCTGAGGCAGGAGACTCACAAGTTCCAGCCTGGCTTGAGCAACTTAATGATTTGAAAAGACTCTGTCTCAAAATAAAAAATAAAAAAGGGTTGGAGATGTTACTAGTGTGACGGTCCGGAGTTCCTGTAATCCCAGCACTTGGGAGGCTGTGGCAGGAGGATCACTGAGAGTTCAAGACCAGCCTGGGCTACAAAGTGAGCTCAAGGCCAGCCTGAACTGCATAGCGAGACCCTGTCTCAAAAAGAAGAAGAAGAAGAAAAACATCCCAGTACTAAAAAAAACAGGAGGTGGAGGAGACAAAACAGACCAGTGAGAAGACCGACGACCTCCGGCAGGCACTGGTAGAAGGAGGCTCTTTCTGGGACCAGACCCCAGCAACCCCCAAAAAATAACTCACAAAAGAGAAGCCCACTTTCCCTTCCCTGGGGTGCGTGCCAGGTTCCTGGCTCAATCTCAGTCCTATCCTAAAGCAGAAGAGGCAGAGAGGAACTTCAAAGATGAGTCACAAAAAGGTACCGTGGCTTGCAGCTTGTTCTCCCAGCCCCAGTGCCTGTGTCCTGGGCTCACAGGGGTGGGGACAACAGGTCCTCTGGCCTCATGGATCCCCTGCCAACCTCACAGGGACTTGAGCCAGAGGCGCCCTACTGACCACTCCCAGATTCCTGACCTCTGCAGCCCAGACGACACATGGCAGTGTCTCAAATCACAGATATGGGGCACTTTCTAAAACAGCAACCGGGGACGACCACACAGGCCACCCTAGGACACCGGCTGCAAAATGGTGCACTTGAGTGCTGGCATTTGTGGGTTTCTAGGACAAACAGTCTGGGACCACGCCCCCCCCAGCACTGTCCCCCGAGTGTGAACAGCTTTCATTCAGCAATGGGCTTGGAACACCCTGCTGCAGACAGCTCAGTCCTTTTAGGACTCAGTTCCAGCCACCTCCCCTGAGAGGCCTCAGACCTTCCCAGCTCAGGTGGCCCTAAGGGCCTACTACCTCCCTTCCTTCCCCTCCCTCCCTCCCTCCCTCCCTCTTTCTTTCCTTTTCTTTCTTTTCCTTCCTTCCTTCCTTCCTTCCTTTTTTTTTTTCTGTCTTCTTGAGACAGGGTCTCCCTATGCAGTTCAGGCTGGCTTTGAGCTTGCTTTGTAGCCCAGGCTGGTCTTGAACTTGCAACGATTCTCCTGCTTCAGCTTCCTGAGGGCTGAGATTACAGGTGTGCACCACCACACCTGGCCTCTTCCTTCCTTCCTCCGTTCTTTTCCTTTTCCCATGGAGCTAAGGATAAAACCCAGGGCCTCACACATGCTAAATTCTACCACTGAACTACCTCCCCAGGCCTTTTTATTTTGTGACAGGGTCTCACTCAATTGCCCAGGCTGCCCTCAAACTTGGGACCCATCTGCCTCAGCCTCCTGTGCAATTCTCATCACAGGTGTGTGCCACCACACTCCACTGCCACAGTTTCTTCATGGCACTGACGTTACCTGGCACCATCTCCTCTGTCTAAATACATCTCTACTGTTCCCCTCCCCTGCTCCGTGGGGTCAGGGAGCACCAGTCTGTCTGGCTCATGGCTCTAAGCCAGCACAAGAGTGCTGGCCACAAAGAAAACACCCAATAAAAAGGCACTGCATGAATGGTTAGAAATCCCAGATCCAGCAGGAGAGAAACCGAGTCTATCAGAGCCCGGGAGCCCATGCCCTCTGGATTCCCCAGCCTGGTGCTCCCCGTGGCTGGGTGCAGGGGCTGGACCTTCCCTGACAGACAGCAGCATGGTACGCAGGGATCCCTGTGGGAACACTGACTTACTCGCCCTGCCAGGGCCTCTGCCATCCCCCACCAGCACGGGTTGAGGGGTGACAGGTTCACTGTGCTCAGAGAGCTCTATGAGGTGTTTCAGACTTCCAGGAAAGGCAATACAATTCAAAACAGAAACAAGTCATTCTGATTGCTACTGCTACTGTCCACAGTCCCCCGAAAGCCACTTTCCCTTTCATCCTGAGTCACACGGGTCAGCAGCCCGTCCAGTGGGTAGCCTTTGCTGCCCTTCTGAAAGGACATCCAGCCAAGAGGAGTCGCAGGAGCCAGGGCAAGCCTGAAGGGCAGGAGCAGCTGGGCACAGGGCAGGGCTATTTGGGGCTCTGCAGGTGCCCTCTTCTCCCTTCCCAGTCAGCCTTCTAGTGGGTCCATGGGGGGAGCGGGGAATAGTTTGCTTCTCTGGGGAGCCAGGGTGGAGATCCGTGGTCTTCACAGGCAAACACCCCATCTCCACCTGTGCCCGTTTCTAACCACTGTTCCTCACGCAAGGGTAAAGACTGCTCCCAAGTGGCCACAAGCCAGCAGGGAGGATCAAAGGGTACCAGACCACAGTGCAGGAGAGGCTTGTGCTGCGGTTGGGTGGGGGCAGGTCAGAACTACCGACAGAGGCCACTCTGGTGCCATCTGACTCCCCAGGGTGACTGCCTGTCCCCGCACTGCTCCCTCAGTCCATGCTGCACCGTCTGCCTCAAATGCCAGCAGTGGAGAACCAGACAGGGAGGTCTGGATCCCAACCTCACGAGCCCTGCCAAACTGGCTGAGAGACCTTGGGGAAGTGAGTTGGGTGCTGGACCTCAGTTTACCTGCTGGACAGAGTTCAGCGGGTGCCCCAGAACCTCTCCACAGGGAGGCTGCTTGCTGGCAGAATGGACCTGGTCTGGGGGCCGTGTGTGTGTGGCTGGACACCCAAGGGGGCGTGGTTGTGGGGGAGGGGTCCACCGCAGGCGATGGGCCTCAACTTCCCAGGTCTCCAGTGGGAGAGGCGGACCGAGGGGTGCTGTCCGGCCGGGAAGCCCCACGTGGGCCGCCCTTACCCTCGCGCTCCCACTTACATTTTGCCTCCTTCCAGTCGGTGGAGGTGGTGAGGTCCACCTTCGCGGCCATGGCCAGGGGGGCCCAGGTGCGCACCCCGGCCGTCCGTCCGGCCGCCGCCGCCCCCCAAGCCCCAACTCCCGCCGAGGTCCGCGTGCGGGGTCCAAGCGCGCCCCGGGACGCGCCGCCGCGGATCCCTGAGGGCCCTGCCAGGGGGCCGAGCCAGGAGCGCCGAGAGACCAACAGCTGCCCCGCCACGCGCAGCTGTGCCAGGCGGCCGGACACGCGGCCCTGCAGCGACATGGGCAGACGTCGCACGGCGGTTCCCCGCCCACTTCCACTCTATTTATGGTGCTCGGGAGACTCTCTCCCTTATTTACTCAGGGACCCGATGGCGCGTGCCAGCCCGGGACAACCTGCTTGGAGCCGGAGGGCGGCGCAGCCAGAAAACCGGGCGAGCCGCTGGGCACCCTGGAACTTGTAGTCCGGGCTGCTGGCTGGGCCCACGCGCTCCTATACACACGTGCGAGCCCCGCCCGGACCTCCGCCCCGCCTGGGGCGCCAGAGCACCGCCCCTGTCCGCCCCGGCCCCAAGCGCCTCCTCCACTGGGGCTGTCTAGTCAACTTCTGGGACGGCATCCTCCGCTCCCCGGCGCCGCCTGCTGCCCTTCACGGGCACCTAGGCGACCGGACGCGTCCCGGCGCGCGGGGCAAACTCGGGGAACCGGGTGCAGCTTCCAAGTTGCTGAGTATTTTGTAGCCAGAGAAACCCAGGATCGTCTCGTTGCCCCCAGAGTCCACCGCGCTCCCCATCCCGTCCCAGTGCCCGAGAGCCGCGGATCCCG
>PVLD010001226.1:100376-185529 GCA_004027595.1 Dinomys branickii | reverse complement strand
ATATCCCCAGCCCCTGAGGATGGATTTTTAAATACAAATATTTTAATATTTTTCTATTATTGTTAAGATTTTAAAGATATTTTTACTTTACATATATTGTTTTCCAGCACTAGGAATTGAACACAGGCCTCACGAACTACGGCCCTAGCCCTTGTATTATTTATTTTCAGACAGAGTCTTGCAGAATTGCCCTGGCTGGGCTCCAATTTGCAATCTTCCTGCATCCAGCTCTCAAGAGTGCTGGGATTACAGGCAGGCACCACCACACCCAGTTTTAAAATTATTTTTTGACAAGTATAATAATGGCTATAAATTCCAGCCCAGCCTGAGCAACTTAGGAACTTAGCAAGACCCTGTCTCTAAAACTTAAAAAAAAAAAAAGAATTAAAAGGGCTGGAAAGCCAGCGGGCATTTTCCCATGAGTTGTGACCTTTACCCACATTTTTCTGTGCCCGTAATTACAAAGCCCATTACATCTGTTTACTGTGCAAATCCTTCCAGATCAAGAGGGGGTTCAGTCTCTTTAATAGGAAACCTGTGCAAACTGGTGCTGAACCAGTGACCACAGACACAAAGCCCCAATAGCAAGCCTTTAACTTCCTCATTCCCTTTAACACCTTGTAGGTAAAAACCCTTGCTCTGTAAGAAAGCATTGTTTTCATCTTAAATAAAGCCTATCCTTGTTGCAAGTTTTTCCCTCTCCTTTTATTTATTAAGAGGGCTGAGGGTCTAACTTAGCCCCCAGTACCACAGTAATAATAGTAGTGGTAATACTAAAAACACTTACATGGTTATATTTCAGGGCCAAGGTGTAGCTCAGTGGTAGAACACTTGCCTAGCAGGCACAAGGCCTTGACTTCTGTCCTCAGCCCTGGAGTAAACTGCATTTCAGTGCCTGAAAGTGAGGAGCCAGGACCCCAAAGAAGGTCCAGCATCAGCTTTGCAGCCCTGGCGGGGTGGCCCCTGGAAATGCCACCTTCTTGAACTAGGAGTCGCTAGGAATGAGGCCTGCCTGGGTTGTAAACCCGCTACTGGGGTAGTGACCATGGGCAGCTTCAGACAAGAAAGCAGATTCGAGGAGGCTCATCATAGACACACCTGGCAGTGAAGTGGACACTGCTCAGTCCTAGGAGAGAGGACAAATGGGACAGATTAGAAGCCAGGGACCAAGAAGGAAGGGCCAGCCACCCCTCGGCATCACTCCAGGACCACCAGCAGGCCCTACACCCTGTCCCCAAAGGTCAGTCAGAGTGGTTCTGGCTGTGGGCCTCAGGCCCTAAGGCCAAGCTCAGCTGGCCACATGTGCCATCACCTCCAGGAGCTCAGCACCTGGGCCTTGCTGGCTACAGGGTGCTGGGCACCAACCAGCAGCTCCTCATGTCCTCAGCACCCAACCACCTCTAGCTGCATAACTGGTGAGACAGAGGAGAAACCAGGACAAGCCCTGAGGTCAACACACTGAGGGGTGGAGTCCCCAACCCTATTTGGGCCCAAGCCTGATTGGTCTCCATCTGTGATTTTTTTTTTTTTTTTTTTTTTTGACACAGGGTCCCACTATGCAGTTCAGCCTGGCCTTGTACTCACTATGTAGCTCAGGATATTCTTGAACTCATGGCAATTCTTCTGCCTCAGCCTCCCAGATTACAGGCTGGGGTTATACAGGCATGTATCACCACACCTGGTTCCCATCTGTGTCTTTTTGTTTTGTTTTGTTTTTGTTTTTGTTTTCCATCTGTGGTTTTAAATCCTCCTGCAGAAGTCACTGATTGCTGAAATGAGACATGTGGCTGAGCCTCTGAGGTAGCTTCCTAATGATGCTGTAACATAATCGTGAGTCTCACAGCTTAAACAATACCAATGAATCATCCTTCGGGTCTGCAGGACAGAAACCTGGCATGAGTCACTCAAATCAAGGCATCATCAGGGCAGTGCTCCTTCCTGGAAGCTCTAGGGGAGAAGCTCTTTTTACAGTTTCTCCAGAGACCACCCAAGTTGTTCTTTGGCCCCATGACCCCTTGCTCCAGCTTCAAAGCCAGCAGCATGGCATCTTCCATCTTCCCAACGGTGCGGCTTCCCTTTACTTTTTCTTTTAGATGGGGTCTCCAAGCCTTTAACTCACTATGTGGTCTAGGCGGGACTCAAATTTGAGGTAATCCTCCTCCCTCAGCCCCCCAAATCCTTGGATTATAGGCATGTACCACCACATCTAGCTTTTCTTTTTCTTTTAATTTGGTACTGAGGACTGAACCCAGGTCCTCACGCATGCTAGGCAAGTGCCCTGCCATACCACTCGCCTATGTGCCCAGCCCTTTGAGACAGGGTCCCACTAAATTGCCCAGTCTAGCCTTAAACTTGCAGTCATCCTGCTGCAGCTCCCTCCAGAGTAAATGGGATTATAGGCATTAGCCACCATGCCTGGCCAGCCTTTCATTCTGTTTTGCCTGTCTCCCTCTCCCATTTACAAGGACTCTTGAATTTACACAGTGTCCATCTGAATAATCCAAGATAATCTCTCTATTTAAGGTCAGCTAGTGCCTGGTGTGGTAGTACTCGGGAGGCTGAGGCAGGAGGATCACCATGAATTTGAGTCCAGACTGGGTTACATAGTCATTTTTTGTTTTTGTTTTTCTTTTGTGTTTTGCTTTTTGAGACAGGGTTTCATTATGCAGTTCAGGGTGCCCTTGAACTCATTTTGTAGCCTAGACTGGCTTGAAACTCCCAGCGATCTTCCTGCCTCAGTCTACTGAGTGCTGTGATTACAGGTGTGTGCTACCATACCCACCTGGACTTTAAAAAAAAACCAAAAAACAGGGTCTTGCTATGTAGTTCAGGCTGACTTTCAACTCACTATGTAGGCTGAGTGTGGTGGTGCACGCCTGTAATCCCGGTTTCTAATCCAGGAGGATGTGGCAGGAGGATTGCCAAGAGTTTGAGACCAGCCTGGGCTACACAGTGAGACACTGTCTCAAAAAAAAAAAAAAAAAAAAATCCATCCGGTTTGCAAACTGAATTCCCCTTTGTCAGCCAAAACACCATATCCAGGGCTGGGGATGTGGCCCAGTGGTAGAACTCTTGCCTTGCATGCACAAGGCCCTGGATTTGATCCCCAGCTGCACAAAAACAAACCCATTCCCCCCACCACCACCATATCCAAGGTTTAGGATGTAAACGTTTGGCAGGCCTTCATTCTGCTTTCCACACCCTTCCTGGCAAGATCAAGAGAGGGGAATATGGAGAGAGGGCTGGGTCCCAACCAGAAAAAGTCTTGCTGCTTAACCAGGAGGTGACCTTTTACCCTGGGCCTAGAGGCCAAGCTGCCAAAGAACATTGGATAGGGGCTGGAGGTATAGCTCACTGGCACAGCACCTGCCTTGCAAGCACAAGGTCCTGAGTTCCATACGTGGTACCAAAAACAAAAAAAAAAGAAACCTGGACACCCTGGCATCTCCCCCCCGCCCCCCGGCCCCCCCCCCCAGTGTGCATAAAGTACCTGCTTCTCCTCTTTCTTTCTGCGGGAACTCTACTCTGTTCTTGCACAATGGCCTGGAGAGACAGCGCTCCAGCCCACAGTTCTTCAGTGTGTCCGGGACCTGGGCCAAGAGGATGGCAATTCTGGGCAGGATCTTACCCAGGCTAGAGAGGATGGCTTCATAGAACCCAAGCTGGGCCTTCTGGAAAAAGTGACATTGGCCAGGTACTGAACAGATGTGTAGGGCACTGTGGGCCTGTAAGTCTCTGGGCTGCCGAGTCCTCCAGCGAGGCTGCAGCACAGGGTGCTGTTAGCTGAGAAATTTTAATGCTGAAGGGGGGCTTTCATGCAGAAAGAAGCTACCTACTGCTGCCTGTGTTTAAATTAATGCTGTGTTTATTAAAAGCATAAATTTAAAAACAGCTAGTTTTTCTTAAACATCCAAGAGCAACTTGGAAATTTAGTTTTCTATTTATACATCTACTAATTTTTTGTAAAAATAAGAACAATTGCTTTCACTATTCTTTGGTTAATATTTAATTAACTCGTAAGTTCGACAGATTAAATTCTTCTAAAAATGAATGCCAATTATAAACTTAGGTAATTGAATTTCCTAATAGATTTTATTTTATTTTTTTAAGAGTAGGGAAAATGAGTAGGGAACAGGAAGAGGGAACAGGAACAGCTCCTAGGAGACAGAGGGATCCCAAATGGGTCGCCCTTCCTAGTAGGTTCTAAACTACACTTTGCAGTCGAAATAGTCACCAGCCCCTCAGTACCTCACACTTGTACAGAAGAGACTTGCACACAATAAGCACGTTGTTTCCCTATCATTTAAGTGACTTTTGCACACAAATAGACTGAACTATAAAAAATGTAGTGAATGAGTGTGATTGCACAGTAGCACACACCTGTAACCCCAGCACTTCAGGAGGCTAAAGTAGGAGATGGAAAGTTGGATCCAGCCTGGGTAAGTAAGCAAGACCCTGTCTCAAAAAATATAATGAAATAGAGCCAGGTGTGGTGGCCCATGCCTATAATCCCAGCACTCAAGTCTGAAGCAGGAGGATCACCATGTGTTGGAGGCCATCCTGAGCTACACAGTGAGTTCAAGTTCAGCCTGAGCTATATAGCAAGACCTTGTCTCAAGCCGGGCGTGGTGGCACACACCGGTAATCCCAGCCCTTGGGAGGCTGAGGCAGGAGGATTGTTGCGAGTTCAAAACCAGCATGAGAGACTGGGCATCTAGCTCAGTGGCACAGTGTCTGCCTGGCAAGTGTGAGGTCCTGAGTTTGATTCCATGTATCACCCCCAAAAAAGAATGATGTCAGCTATGGGTTTCTATAAACTCTTTGGCTAGGCATAGTGGTGTATGCCTGTAATACACCTGAGTTGGGGTGGTATATCCCAACTCTCAGGAGGCTGAGGCAGGAGGACTGTTGCAAGTTCAAGGCCACCCTAGGCTACAAAGTGAGCTCAAGTCCAGCCTGAACTTCATTGCGTGACCCTGTCTCAAAAAGGCAAAAAAAACAAAAACAAAAACAAAACAAAACCAGCCTGGACTACAAAGTGAGCTCAAAGCCAACCTGAACTGCATAGTGAGACCCTATCTCAAAAAGACCAAAAAAAAAAAAACAAGAAAGAAAAACAAAAACAAAAACAAAAAGAAAGGTCTTGGGTATGTAGCTCAGTGATAGAGTGCCCTTGGATTCTATCCCCAGTCCTGAAAAAAAACAAAATATGGTGGGCACCTGCCTAGCATGTGCAAGGCCCTGTGTTCAATAATGCCCAGCCCTGAAAAAAAATTTTTAAATATGCTAAGTAAAGTCTTATAAATATTCAAATGCTCTTTCTGAATTTAGGTCCTCCTGTTGCATTTATTGATTTCTTTGTAATAAAACAGTGAAAATTTTCTGGGTTAAAATAACAGTGATTGGGGCTGGGGATATATCTCAGTGGAATAAGCGCTTGCCTAGCAAGCGCAGGGTCCTGAGTTCGATCCCCAGTACCGAAAAAAAAAAAATTAAAATAACAGTGATTCTAAGTCAATGATCTGGGCTGGGAGAAGTTGGCTGGCTCACCTGCTGGTGTCACCCCAGTCACTGGCCACCTGTGGCCTATGGTCATCTCATAATCCCAGGGCCTCACATGTATGACCATGTGACCAGAGGTTGGCTCTGGCTTTCAGCTGGATTGTGGTTTTGCCCCACTTGACTTCTTTCTTACCTCTGCAGGCCATAGAGCCACCCAGAGGGCAGACTCACTGTCTTTGCGGGGTGGGACCGCAATGAGATCAGACCCCAGGACGGGAGGCTTGTCCTGCTGGTGCTCTGCAACTGAAGCCCATTGCGCCTAGGGGGACCCACTCCTGTCTCAAGCCTCATGGGAAAGCCCAGTGCACCACCATCTCCTGAGAATCTCTCAGTGCCACTCTGCCCATCCCATTCTTCCCACATCCCTCATCAGCCAGATGAGCACCTGCCCCCCTGTTCCCAGGTCCTCCTAACGACTGTTCTGGGTGGTGACATTTTGCATTCCACCCCCCATCTAGGTTGTAATGGACTCATATTGATTACCTGCACACGTTTCATTTTGCTATGGGTTTCACTGGCCATGTTATATAGTTGTTGTGCTGGGAGCTGTGTAGGGAAGGACAGAGGACGTGGTATGAAATATGGGTGGCTTGCCCTCTGAGCCTGGGAGACAGGGTAGGTCTCATCCACCTGATTCTCTACAGGATGGGCCTGAGGTCTGTCAGACCTCAGGAAAGGTCTGTATTAGCAGGACTGGCCCAGGCAAGTCTAGTCCTTATTATATCCTGCCTGCCCCAGAGGAGTCCCAGCGGGCTCCACAGACAGTGTCCCTAGCTTGGGGAAAGGGTCACTGCCCTTCTTAGACTTGAGAGAAGACCTGAAAAGGAGGTAGATATTCAGGAGTCACTTGTCTTAAAGTGCACCAAAAGATCTTTTAAAGTAATATTTAATATAATAAAAGTTAACAACAAAGAAATAAAATGAAAGTGATGCCTGGGGATCAGCTCAGTGGGAGAGCTCTCAACTCGCTTGTGCAAGGCGCTGTGTTCCATCTCCAGTACTGTGCGTACACACACACACACACACACACACACACACACACACACACACACGTTAAAAATGAGGCCAGTAAGGACAGTAGAAATGCTTTCTTGTCCTGTGTTGTTCTAGTAAATCATCAAACCAAAAGGGGGAATGGGTCACAGAAACCCTCAATTTATAGCCAGTTGGTCAGAAGTACAGAAGGCAGAGAGAGGACTTGCTCCTATGGTTAAGGCGGGCCACAATCTAGTCAGACTAGCGTCCTTCTAAGAAGAGGAAAATTAGGACCTAGCATGGTGGCACACACCTATAACACGCCCAGTATTCTGAGATGCTGAGGCAGGAGGATCACAAGCTCCACCCCAGCCTGGGCAATGCTGTACTTTAGTAAGACTCTATCTCAAGATAAAAAGGAAAAAAAAGAGACCAGGTGTACGGGCGCACATGTGTAATTCCAGCACTTGAGCGAATGAAGCAGGTAGATCACTGTGAGTTCAAGACCAGCCTGGGCTACAAAATGAGCTCAAGGTCAGCCTGAACTGCACTTTTGACCATGTCTCACAAAGGGACAAACAAAGAAACAAACAAAATCCAGGAAAAAAAGCCTGGTGATGTAGCTCATTGTGAAAGCTGGGTTCATTCCCTACTACCCCTCACCAACAGGAGAGCTGGGTTGTGTGTAATGGAATTCCTATTTGGAATCTCAGCTACTGAGGTTAAGGCAGGAAGAAGGAGGATTGGGGGATTGAGGCTACCTGAGCAATTTAGCATGATTCTGTCTCAAGAAAAAAAAAAATCAAAAGTGCTAAGGGTGTAGCTCAAAGTAGAGTCCTGGGTTCAATCCTTATTACAAAAGAAAAAAAAAGAGCCAGACACACCCCAGGGATGCATGATACAGAGGAGCGACCGCAGGCACACATAGCGAGAAGGCGGCCCTCTGCCATCCGGGAGAGGCCTTAGGAGAAGTTAGACCCGTCCACATCTGCATCTTGGACTTGCAGGTTCTGGCACTGGGAGAAAGAACATTTGCACTGTGTGAGCCCCTGGTTGGTGGTGCTTTGCTAAGGCAACCCTGGCAGGCTTATGCAGTGTACCTACTCCCATTCCACAGAGGTCATTACTTCAGACTTCGCTCTAGACTTTTTCCATGCATAGGTAATCATATATGGAGATTTACATGCATAAATTTCTTTTTTTGTATAAAAATAGGATTTCCCTATCCAGTGTTCCACAGCTACTGTGATTGGATTTTTTAACTCACAGAACTCCTGGGCTGTGTAGGGTACCCTCCACTGACCAATGCTCCAGCACCCACCAGGAGTCCTATATGTCAGTCCTGATGCTGTCTGCCTGAAGGCAGCATCAGACCCCACAGGTTAATGGCTCTGTCTGCAAGGCTGCTGCACTTCAACTGTCAGGAGCAAGTCTTGACCCTCCCATGCTTCTAACCAGCTGCCTATAAACTGAAGGTCCCTGTGACCTCCTCCTTAGGTTTGCTGATCTGCTACAACTCACGGAACCCAGAAAACATTTACTCACTAGATGAGTGGTTTACTATTGTTATAGGCAGCTGAGTTAGATAGAAATATTATAGGCAGACAGACAGGGCCAGGCCCTCGAAGGAGCCAGCAGACCTCGAAGGAGCCTGCAGACCTGTGGGCCAGACCTCAAGACAAAAGATGCTAAACAAATGCACCCACTTATCTCCCTAGGTGTAAAACATCAGGGATTGATATTCTAAATAAGTAATAACCACCTTCTAAAAAGCTGGGAAGAGTCACTAGCCCGACCCCCACAGGAAAAGCCCCTGATCTATATTCATGCCCGCTTGCTACGTGACTCGCTTCCCCATTTGATCTCAGTCCACTCAGTCTTACCTGGACAATTATGCCTGTGATCTTATTGGTGGACCACAGTGTTGTCCATTTCCCCTACCTTGGACCCGCCTCACCTCATGGTTTTTCCCTATAAAAGTCCCTGACAAAGACGGAGTCGGGGGCAACCCACTCGGGCCCCCTTCTGTCCCTCTCTTGGACAGAAGCTTTCTTTCTCTCAATAAATATATTCTGCTCTTAACCTCCATTGTTCCTAAAATTCATTCTTCGGTTTTAGAGAACACGAACTCGTCTGATATCATTCAGGTTGGGAGATTTATTTTCCTGTATCACTATAAAGGATGCAACTCAGGCGTAGCCAGATGGAAGAGAGGCCTAGGGCAAGGTATGGGGTCAGAAATCCCAGTACCTACACAACCTCACCAACCACCGTTAGTTAGGGGTCTTATGGGGGTGTCTTGCTTACTTTTCTTTTGTTGCTGGGACAAAATACCTAACACCCACAATTAAGGAAGGAAAGATTTGTTTAGCTTACAGTTCACGGAGGTTTCAGTCCATACTCAGCTGGCTATAAGGCAGAGTGGCACATGGCAGGGGGTAACAGTTCATGGTGGTGGAACACAGCAAAAACAAAAAGAGCCAGGCATGGTGGCACACACCTGTAATCCCAGCACTCATGAGGCTGAGACAGGAGGATTGTTGTGAGTTTGAGACCTGCTTGGGCTACAAAGTGAGCTCAAGTTATGCAAATTATCCGCCCCAGGGTGGGTATAGCACCCACACCCATAGTCCCAGCATTGAATCATGGATCAATCACAAATCCTAGAAGCCCGCCCCATGACTGCATAAGGATTTGGGGAGATGTGCAGACCCAAACCATAACGGGGGGGGGGCTTTATTAATAGGAACAATTACCACATATTGGCCATTGCCCCTCAATCAATCTCCAGCCCCTCATTCCCCAGGTGGAAATGGGGTGGAGCATTTCCCTGCTACTAGTCCCACCACCCCCAAGCTGGAACTGAGTAGTGGTAGAAAAGGGCTCATTATTAACAACAAAAGATACCTATCTTGTCCCCATCACTCAGGAAAGTAGAAGTTTTAAGGAGCTCTGTGCCAAGAACCAAGGATGGAGACCAAACCTGCATTTCATACATCACAATAGGATCACTGGCATTCTGAGCCACACATAGATGAAAACCATACATGGGCCGGTTTCAAGGCTAAAATAAAAGAACAGTTTATAACAGGAGAGAAACAGGGCTGGCTGATACACAGCCAGCCTAGTTAGGAAGGCATTTTACCTTCCTGAGAACCCTGCTTCCTTACATACAGAGCAGTTGCTCCTTTGATTAAGCATTTGACTTTCCTTTTTTTTTTGGAGACAGGGTCTCACTGTATTGTTCAGGCTGCCCCTCAACTCACTATGCAGCCCATTCACTAGTAGTTCAAGGCTGGCCTCAAACTTGTAGCAATCCTCCTGCCTCAGCCTTGTAGTCCTGGGACTACAGGAGTGCGCCACCATGCCTGGCTTGACTTCTTTTTTCTCTGGTTGCCCAAAAGCTCACTCAGTTGCCTGCTTTTCCTATCAGGCTATTTCCAGTCCTGTTAAGCTCCCTTCCCCAGTCATCTTCCTGGCTTCTGGAGTTGGACTTCCTTGGTTTAAATCCCTCTCCATAATTTTCTCTGTAGCTTGTTTGCTGTTTGCCCATTTGTTTATTCGCTGAGCAATTGCTTAGCCCACTTATTTATTTATTTGTTTGTTTGCTTATTTATTTATGTCTTTTTTGAGACAGGGTCTCACTATGCAGTTCAGGCTGGCCTTGAGCTCACTTTGTAGCCCAGGCTAATCTTGGACTCACAACGATCCTCTTGCCTCAGCCTCCCAAGTGCTAGGATTACAGGTATGTGCCACCATACCCTGCTGGACCTTCATTTTGTATCTCTTGTTTTTTTGGGGGGGACAGTGTCTCACTGTGAAGTCTGGACTGGCCTCAAATTCATGATTCTTCTACTTTGGCCTCCTTAGAGCTGATCCATTACCATCCTGAACTCTGGGTCAGGCCCCTGCTCAGCTCTGCACACAGGCACTTTCATCATTTAGGCAATGCCTGTCTAAAAGCCCTAAAATCACCCAGCTATCTCTGCTCCCTGCAAGACTGAGGACACCAAGATAAGAGATTCACAGGAATATCAGCTCCCAGTGAGTGCCCAGAAGCCTCTCATACCCAGAACCTCCGGTCACCTGGGATTCCGGGAAAGCCTCTGTTCATGAGGCCATCCCATGCAGAAACAGTCACTCCTAGAGACTGGATGGCCCCCTCAAGCAGTGAGGATGCTCCTTGGAGCCACCATGCAGAACCACGACTGAGAGATCACGATCCCCGGAGCCAGGCCCGCCTCAACCAATCCATAGAAACAGGACTCACTCTTCTGAGAACAGGTCAGTCTGACCCTCTTCACTGCACTTGTAACCTCCTCACCTCCTCAGCCAGAAGTCCCCCCACCTTTTTAATTTCTTGTTTTTTTGAGACAGGATCTCACTATGTAGTCCAGGCTGGCTTCAAACTCATGGCAATCTTCCTGCCTCAGCTTCACACATATGGGAATTATAGGCTTGTGGCCTGCCTATGCCTAACACTGACACAACCTGAAGTGCTTTTCTGTGCCAATGTCAAGAGCCTGTCTGTGGCGAGTTGAGGTCCCCATATCATCTTTGGAGCCCTCTTGAGATAGGGAATGGCTTAGACTGGCTGGGAAGGGAGGCATGATCCTATCCCAGGACACATACCAAACAATCATCAGGACCCTATATGCAGAGTTCTCGTGGGTTCCTGAGGTACATGGAAGGAATAGAAGGATACAGACGCTGTGCAGAGCTTCCTATCACTCCTCCTCACCGCATCTTGCCCTGCGTCCCCCAGGGTGTACTTTTACTTTGGTGTTTATTTTTTCCTCTGTTTTCCTCAGCCTCAGGTTCGCTCTGCAGAGCCAGTTTCTCCCTTACTCTTCACTTTTAATTTTCAAATAAGCTTTGCCACCATTCTTGCTTGTTTGATTCAACTCTTTGTTCAAGACAAAAAGAACCTGGAAACCACCTCCAGAAGGAGACACGAGTTCCCCAAAACCTAGTAACACTCTTGGGGGCCCAGCCAGTAACATCCACATCTACTGGAACCCATCCTGTGTCCCGTGAGGGGTGGCACTGCGTTCTCTGGTGCATTCTATGGCTGGACATGCAGATGGTTTCTATTCTTTTTTGTGTCCCCAGGTGTGTGACAGCACCCTGTGCCCTCAGGCTGGAGCAGCCTTTGTGATAAATTTCTGAGAGGAATCACTTGTAGGTTGAAGACAAGCCTCAGTCATCTGCTGCAGACAGTGAGAGGGCCATTCTCACAGCACTCAAGAAGAGAACACCAGACAGGAGGCAGTGGGTTTGGGACATCTGGGTCTGAAAGGATCTAATACTTGGCCTGGAAAAGAAGAGCAGGAGCCGGACATGGTAGCGCACGCCTGTAATCCCAGCACTTGGGAGGCTGAGGCAGGAGGATCATCTTGAGTTCTAGATAAAAAAAAAAAAAAAAGAGCAGGATCCTGGTGTGATAGCACATGCCTGTAATTTTAGTGCTTGGGAGGCTGAGGCAGGAGAATTGCCAGGAGTTCAAGACCAGCATGGGCTACAAAGTGAGTTCAAGGCCAGCCTGAACTACACAGTGAGACCCTGCCTCAAAAACCAAAACAACAAACAAACAAACAAACACAAAAAGCAGAGCAGAATAGGGAGTAATGATACCTATGGGAAGAAGGTCACAGGGTCCTCCCAGGGTAGGGCAAGGGACCTATAGGGACTGAGGAAGGTCAGCACCTTCCATTGCTCTTTTTTTCTTTCTTTTTTTTTTGTCTTTTTTGAGACAGGGTCTCACTATGCAATTCAGGCTGGCCTTGAGCTCACTTTGTAGCCCATGCTGGTCTCGAACTCCTGGCAATTCTCCTGCCTCAGCCTCCTGAATGCTGGGATTAAAGGAGTGTGCAACTATGACCAGCTTTCCATTACTCTTTCAACTGCTGCTTAGTGAGCACTGGACATGGCCCAGGCCCTGCACTGGGGCTGTGAAAATTAAAAATGACAAAGAAAGTCACACTGAAGAAGCCCAGCCGGGCGTGGTGGTGCACACATATAATCCCAGCACTGGAGCATCGTTGTGAGTTTTAGGCCAGCCTGGGCTACAAAGTGAGCTCAAGGCCATCCTGAACTGCATAGTGAGACCTTGTCTCAAAAAAAAAAAGAGACAAGGTCTCCCCATGCAGTTCAGGCTGGCCTTAAACTCACAATGATCCTCCTGCCTCAGCCTCCCAAGTGCTGGGATTATGGGTGTGCACCATCATGCCCTGCAACCCTGTCTCAAAAAGACCAAAAAAGGAGAGATTATATTATTCCTTAGACTTTGAGAATTTTCTCTCCCTCTCTCATTTTTAGTTTTTTGTGCTTTGTTTTATTTTGTTTTTTTCCGACAGGGTCTCCCTGTCTGGCCTTCAATTCACTGTGTGGCCCAGGCTGGCCTCAAACTCACAACAATCCTCCTGCCTCAGCCTCCTGAGTGAGTGCTGGGATCACAGGCATGTGCCACTAGGCCGCGCTGGGTGGTGAGTTCTGGTTTCCTGCCTATTGTGGCTCATGTTGAGGCTCTCTGTTATGGTTGATACATTGTGTCAACTTGGGGAGTCTGGAGGTTTAGCTGAGTGACTCAGCAGGAAGCCAGGGTGCTTACTTTGTATACATCCTGAGCCTGTGGAAGAGGAGGGCATGGAGATTGTGAGTGCTACCTGCCCCCTGGGTGGAGGAAGCTTGTTTACAGTGTAAGGGAGGGAAAGAGTGCTGCTTGCTGCCATTCCTCCCTTTTGCTCTTGCGGTTTTGGCTGTGCTCTGCTGCCATGAACGTTTGCCCTGTGCCATGTGCCACTCTGCCTCAGAACCAGCCAAGTATGGACTGAAACCTCCACAAACTGTAAGCTAAATAAACCTTTCCTTCCTTAACTTTGGGCGTTGGGTATTTTGTCTCAGCAAAAAGAGAGAAAAGTAACCAAGACACCCTCCTTGCTCAGCCATCCCTGAAAGGACAGGCGCTCCCCTCCCTTTCCACACCTTGCACAGGACCTAGGAGGCCAGGGATGTGTGGGGTGCTGGAGAGACATGCCTGGAGCTTGAAGTGGCTGGCACTCTGGGAATTGTCCAAGATGGCATTCATAGCAGCGAGGTTGTTGAGACAGCCAGGGAGGGGCTGTGGACAGGGAGGTCCTGGCCCAGGCTCTGAGGCTGTCTGATGAATAATTATTAGATTATAATTACCATTGCTTTAGTCCTTGAAGCATCTGGCGCAGTGCCTGGCTCTCTGTACAAATTCACTGTAACAGACAGAACTTTTTTTTAATTCCCCATTAATCAGGATCCAGATCCTATTTTAGCAGAGATCCAGGAGTTGGGAGCACTCAGTTTAGGAGGGAATGTACATATTCTGTCCGAGTTTCTCAGAACCCAGAATGAAGTCTGGCTTTACCCAGGAGAAGGCACTGTGGGTTGTTCCCAACCCCCAGACTCCTGTGCTGCCACCGTACTTCGCTCCCATGCCAGTCTCTGCTGAGCTTCAGCTGTTGTACCTTTTCTGAGATTGAGAGAGCTTTAAATGAGGAAGTCACTCTGCAGAAAACTGGGCACACGCCTTGGCCCTTCAGCCTTCCGTCGCTGTAGGAGCTGTGGTCTCGAGTGGGCTCCAACCTACCTCAAAGAGGGAGGCTGTCCCTGGAATAGCAGGGGATGTCGTGTGGCACACAGGAGCAGTAGAGGAAACCGGAAGTTTAGGGTGCCGGAAGAGGGACGGGACACTGACCGGCCCCCTCCATACCTCATGTCCTGTGAGTTCACCAGGAGGTGTGAGGAAGCCCACCATGGTGGACATTCTAAGAGCTACCAGTTTTTCTCCTTCCCCTCCTTTCTCCCTCCCCCCAGGCAGGTTCTCACTATGTAGCCCAGGCTAGCACTGAGCTCAGAATAATCCTCCTGCCTCAGCCTCCAAGTGCTTGGTTTATGGGCATGTGCCACCACGCCAAGGTAAGAGCTACACATTTCTGCATGTTTATAAGTTGCTTTAAGGCGACAGAGGAGGCTTAAGCTTCGTAGTGTCCATAGCACCCCTTCTAAAGCTCTATTTCTCTTTATTAATTGTAATTTTCCTTTTTTCAAAGAGTTCACAGTGTTTTTGTTGTTGGTTTGCAGTACTAAAGATTGAACCCAAGGCTTTCACACAGAGTTACATCTCCAGACCTTTTATTTATTTCGACAGAGTCCTCTGAAATTGCTAATTGTCGGGACTGGACTCCAACTCAAAATCCTCCTACCAAACGGGTGCAGTGGCACATGCCTGTAATCCCAGGAGGCTGAGGCAGGAAGATCGCCATGAGTTCAATGCCAGCCTGAACTGGATAGCAAAACCCTGTCCAAAAAATGAGACCTCCTCCCACAAAATCCTCCTACTTTGGCTTCCCAGGGTGCTGGTACTATAGCCATGCACCACCATGCCCTGCTTCATTTTTGTTTAACATGCATGTATGTAGTGCCTACTGGACAGCCAGGAACTGTTCTTTACAGATTCTAAGTGCTTTACAATATCAAATCATTTAATCCGCATAGGCGCTCTGATGTAACTTCTCCGCTGAGGCACAGGGAGGTGAAGTAAATTGCTTAAAGGCATAACTGTTTCCCAACTAGAAAAGAAGGTCCAGGAAAACAGAAGCTCCAGCCGTGGGCTGCCTTGTTCCCTGGGGTCCCTGCCAGGATCCCCGTACCCAGAACACTGGGCCACACCCAGGACCATTTTAAAAAAAGCTGTGTGGGAGACCAGACCAGGCCACAAGGTGAGAGGAAGAGCGAACACGTGGGGAGCCGAGCTGTGGCGATGAGGGCGGGGTGAGGGTAGGTCAGGACAGGCCACTCCAGCGGAGGAAGAGCTGGCCTGGGGGCAGCAGAGTGTGGCGGCGTGCGGGCGGTGCCAAGAAGCGGTGAAAGGTCTGGGCACACTGGATAAAGTGGATGAGTAAGAGAACAGGCAAGCGTTTCACTCTCTCCTGCCTCCCTCACGCCCCACAATCGGTGACAACAAATCCACCCCACTTCTCCAAAACGCATCCGAGCCAGGCGTGGTGGTGAACACCTGCAATCCCAGCACTCTGGGAGGCTGAGGCAGGAGCATCACAGGTTTGAGTCCAATCTGGGCAATTTGGTGATTGAGACCCTATCTCAAAAAAACAAGATGGGTGTAGCTCAGTACAAAGGCCTTGGGTTCCAACCCCAGTTGTAGCAGGGGCAGAACCCAGGACACTCTACCACTGGGCTCCATGTTATCCCTGGCACTTTTTACTGATTCTCAGAAAGGGTTTATCGAGGGTTACAGAGATGTGCCAAGGTCTCACACTTTCTTCAAGTTTTTATGTTTTTAAATTAGTTCTTTCTGAGCTGGGGAGATAGCTCAGGGGCACAGCGCCTGCCTGCCAAGTGCAAGGTCCTGAGTTGGACTGACAGTACCAAAATTAATAAGTAAATAAAAATAAATAGGTGATTTCTGGGGTTCGCCCTGCCCCCGTCTTCTCTCTCCACCCATTAACAAAACATATCATTTCATTTCTTTTTTTGCTGGGCACAGTGGTCCACAGCTGTAATCCTGGCTAGTCTGGAAGATGAGGCAGGCAGGTTGCAATTTGGAGGCTTGTCTGTGGAACTTAGTGAGGCCCTGTTTTAAATAAAAAGTGAAGCTGGGCACGGTGTTAAGACACTTGTGATCCCAACACTCGGGAGGCTGAAGCTGTGAGCTCAAGGGCAGCCTGAACCATATAGCAAGACCCTGTCTCAAAAAGACAAAACAGTAATAAATAAAAAATTTTTAAAAGGACTAGGGATGTAGCTCAGTGCAGAGACTTTTCTTTTTTTTTTTTTTTTTTTTTGAGACAGGGTTTCGTTATGCAGTCCAGGCTGGCCTTGAGCTCATATTACAGCCCAGGTTGGCCTCGAACTCACAATGAGCCTCCTGCCTCAGCCTCCTGACTTCTAGAATTACAGGGGAGTGCCACCACTCCTACAAGAGGGTTTTTTTGTTGTTGTTTTTGAGACAGGGTCTCACTATATAGTTGTCTTGGTTACTTTTCTCTCGTTGCTGAGACAAAATACCCAACACCCAAAATGAAGGAAGTAAAGGTTTATTTAGCTTTCAGTTTGTGGAGGTTTCAGTCCTTACTTGGCTGGTTCTGAGGCAGAATGGCACATGGCAGAGGGCAAACTGTTCACAGCAGCAGAGCACAGCAAAAACTGCAAGCAAAAGGGCGGAATGGCTGCAAGCAGCCTCCTTTTCTTCCCTACATTGTAAACAGTCTACCCCCTCCCAGGGGGCGTGAACCTCTCACACAATCTCCATGCCCTCCTCTTCCACAGGCTCAGGATGTTTACAAAGTAAGCATCCCAGCTTCCTGCTGAATCACTCAAACTCCAGATTCCCCAAGTTGACACAATGTATCAACCATAACAATAGTGTAGGCTGGCCTTGAACTCATGGCAATCCTCTTGCCTCAGCCTCCCAACTGCTGGGATTATAGGTGTGGGCCACAATACCCAGCTCAGAGGTATTTTTTTTGTCTTTTTGAGACAGGGTCTCGCTATGCAGTTCAGGCTGGCCTTGAGCTCACTTTGTAGCCTAGGCTGGCCTTGAATTCACAAGGATCCTTCTGCCTCAGCCTCTCAAGTGCCGGGATTACAGGCATGTACTACCATGCCTGGCCCAGCTCAGAGATTTTAAAAATGAAAATAAAATGCTAGGTCTGGTGGTGCATGCCTATAATCCCAGCACTTGGGAGGCTGAGGCAGGAGGATCACTGCAAGTTCGAGACCAGCCTGGGCTACAAAGTGAGCTCAAGGCCAGCCTGAACTGCATAGCGAGACCCTGTCTCAAAAAGACAAAAATAATAATAAGTGATAAAAGGGTATGGGAGAACGGAGTAGTTCAGTGATGAAGCCCTGGGCTTCATCCCCATTACATCAAAAAAAAGAAACTTAATAGTCAAGCTGGGCATGGTGGCTCATGCCTGTAATCCTAGCACTCGGGAGGCAGAGGCAGGAGGATCACTTTGAGTTTAAGGCTAGCCTTGGCTACAAAGTGAGTTCAAAGCCTGGCTGAAGTGCATAGGGAAACCCTGTTTCAAAAAGATAAAAAGGACTGGTAAGACCCACCAGGCTAGCCTTGAACTGTGGACTAAATTGGTTCTCCTGCCTCAGCCTCTGGCAGCCAGCTTGGCTCCCCACTGCTCCTTAACCCCTTGCCAGTGTAATTCTTCATGGCAGACGTACTCCTTTAGTTTGTCTCTACCTGAATGAGCACCAGCGAAAGTTATTTTTCCTGTTTTTTACCCAGTACTAGTAAATAAGCCCAAGGCCTTTACACTGAGCTACAGCTCCAGCCCTTTTTGTTTTTGGGATGGAATCTCACTAAGTTGCCCAGGCTGTGCTCAAAATTTGTGATCCTCCTGCTTTAGCCTCAGTGCTGGGACTATAGGCACATGACTATAAGTACTTGACATAGAATAGGGGATTCAATGCTATTTGATGGCACCATGCATGATGGCCCACATCTTTACCCCCAGTATTCAGGAGGCTGAGGCAGGAGGTTGCTTAGAGTTTGAGGCCAGTCTGGGATATATATATAGTGAGTTCAAAGCCAGCTTGGAATATATAGCACATTGTCTCCAAAAACGGCAAAAGACAAGGGGGTCATGTGCACTGCCAGTGCTGTGAAAAGAAATCACGGGTGGACAGAAATTAGTGTGCTGGGGAAGGGGACGCAGCTGTCAGCCTCGGCAGCCTTAAAGATGGGCAGGTAACCTGGCAGAGGAACAGAATGAAGGGGGTGGTTGAGCTCAATTTTGTCACCGGCTGGAGCTGGCACTGGAGAGGGAAGGACAAGGTACGAGTGGGAGAGGTGAGCCTACAATTTGGAAAGTCACAAGGCAGCTAGCCCCGCCCCCCCAGTTTAACTCTCAGTATTTCTTCCTTTCCTACCTGTTCCACTTCAGTTCCCCTCGGCCACAAAAGCCAACCTTGCCCTCATCTGCTTTGGCAGGACTAACAGCCCACCCTGCTCAGGATGTTCCGACCCGCAAACAACCCACCCTGCTTAGGGCGCTCTGGCCCAAGGACACCTTCCCCACCCTAGCGCTGCTCGGGCTATTCCGGCCCGCGGGCACCACCGGGTTAAAAACGCAGGCTTTGCTCAGCTCGAGGGTGCTCTGGTCCACTAGGCATCCCCTATGCCTCTCCCCCCAGTAAAGACTGCTCTTGTGTCAGAAGGTCCGGTCTGGTTCCACGAGGGTCTCAGTTCTATCACAATTCCCATCCTAAAGCCTCCAAGGGGAGGACTGCTGGGGGCGGGATTTGCTCTCATGTTAATCGCGGAGAGTGGAGGCGACAGGGCTGTGGTGAAAAGGCTGTGGAGGAGAGACACTGGTACGCAGACACTTTAAATCCAGGGAGAAGACGGGCATGGCGGCGCATGCCTGTAATTGCAGCACCCCCTCCCCAAGGCTGTGACAGAATGATTTCAAATTTTAGCCCAGTCTGAGCAATGTAGCAATACACCGTCTCAAAATAAAAACAGGGCTTGTTATGTAGTTCAGTGCGAAGATCTTGGATTCAATCCCCAGTACAGGGAGTCCTACAGAGTGCGTTACCTAGAGCCGGGCAGAGAGCAAACGGGGCGCCAAGACACACCCCCAAGTCCTCTCCAGACCACCCCGAGGCTCGATTGTCCAGGAGCCACACGCTCGCTGGAGGTAAAAAACAGCCCAGACGGGAGGACCCGTCTCCTTCCCGCCCTAGGCCCGACGGCGCAGCCGGCCTGTGCTCCCGGGGCGCTGCCTTCCGCGCTCCGCTCCGGCTCAGGGAGGCTGCACAGCAGCCCGACAGCAGCAGGCGCTCCGTCTCGCCCTAGCCAAGCTCCCGGCCCCGCGCGGTTTCGAGACATCTGGAACAGCCGGCTGGTGGCCAAGGCAGGGCCGGCAACGCCAAGCGGGACAACACCGCAGCCACCGGAGATCAACCTTAAACTCCGTAAACCAGGGGCGGGACGACCCGCGCTTTGCAGGGCACCGATTTAAACCTATCAGCGGAGGGCGTCCGCAACTCCCCGCCCAATTGAAATTTTTTTTTTTAATTCTGAAGGCGGTTCGGTCTTGGAGTCCCATAGCCCAATGAGAGAGGTGGAAATTTCCAGAAAGAACATGACCAATGGGCGCGGCTAGCTCGGCCAGGATTGGCGGACCAAGCATCCAATCTACTTTGCAGAGGTTCGTTCCGCCCTCCGATCGTAGAGCCCCGTGTGGGCGGGATTATTTGGGATAACCCAATCCCGAAATGCAGAGCGGGTAGCGTTGACGAGATTACTTTCCCACAACCAATGAGAGGAAAATGTACATGATGGGCTGGACATAAAGCCAATGGAAAGGGCGTACAGAGAACCTAGCCTACAAGAGCTTGACCAGTTAGCAGGCTAGGAAGGGGCGGGATCCGAGGTCCCGGCAGCTTCTAGTAGGTTCCAGAAGGCGGCGCGTGCGGTTGGTAACGCGGAGCAGACGGGTTCGATTCAACGGGGTTCCCGGCCCGGCTATGGAGCAGGTGAAGGGGGAGGGGCGGCGGGGACCCGAGACGCCCGGCCGCCGGGCAGTGGCTAGGCCGCGGCGGAGGGGCGGGGTGGGCCTGGGCGGCGGGAGGCGAGGACGTGAGGGCCGCGGCCGGCGGGATGAAGGGTGTCTGCGGCCGAGGCTCGGGCGGGAGCTCCACCGCCCCCTGCCCGGAGAGTAGCGCCGCGGGAGGGCCGGGCACGCGGAAAGCGGCCGCGGTGGGGCCCGGCGGCGCGGGTAATGCGCGGACGGCGCCGGGAGGCTGGAGAGGGCCCGGGGCGGCCCACGGCGCTGACGGAGGAGCCGGCGCGGGCTCGGCCGCGGGGAACTTGGAGGAAGGAGGGAGCTGGGGCCGCAGACCCCGGAGTAGCGGCGGAGTCCGGCCGTCCGAGGCGCAGTGTGGAGAAAAGACCCTTCGGTGCATCCGGGGCGGTCAGGGTGGACAGGGGGCTCCGGCGGCGGAGGGCGGCGCGGGTCCCTGCGGATCCGCCTCTGCCGCGCTCTCCAGATGCGCGCGCCCCCCGCCGGCGCCCGGCCCGACACCCCGGGAGGCGGTTTCCGGTCACTGGGGATCGGTAGCTCTCGCGTACGGGGAGAAGTTACGCGCCTCCGCTCAGCGCTCGGGGCACGGCCGGAGCTCCAGTCAAGTGCTCCGTGGCTGAGTTCGGGCCGCGGCGGCCCGCGGCTGCGAGAGGCCTGGGGAGGTTCTGCCGCCTCGGAAGCTGTCATTGAGCTGTAGTGATTCGTCCCGAAGGAAACAACAGCCCATTTTGGGGGGAATGATCTACAAAACCGAACCTTTTGTTTCAGCGTAGTAACTGCCCTTGTGGGGAAAGCTCGAATCTCCTTTCTAAATCGATGAGAAAGTGTGATCCTGGGGAGGTGGTAAACTTTTTTTGTGCCTTTGAAAAATTAATCGTACCTGGTTATAGCATAGGCAAGTAAAAGATTTTTGGTGTAAGAAGCAGTTTGCTTTGTTGCAGAAAGAAGAAAGACTGTTCTGCCCCTTTTTTTTTGGCCCTGGAGGTTGAACCCAGGGCCTCAACCGTAAGATAGCACACACTACTCTTTGCCATTGAGTTACACCTTCGGCGTCCGAGAGTAGCGTTTATTTATTTTTTTAAAAATCGTATTAGCCATTACAGAAATGTCCATACGGTATATCGAGTGTAAAGTAACATTAAACTCAGCACCATAAGGTTGCTGGGCGTGAAACTCGGGAGCTGTCTTAACTGAGCTATATCTACACTTTCAGCCTTTTTTATTTTGAGTTGTGTGGACTGACCTTGAACTTTCAGTCCTGCCTTAGCCTCCCAAGCACTGGAATTGATTACAGGCTGCATGCACCACCATGCCCAACCTCCTTGCCCTTTTTCAGAGATTTTTTTTAAAGGTTATTTGTTTGTTTGATACAGGGTCTTGCTATGCAGTTTAGGCAGTTCTTGAGTTCACTTTGTAGTCCAGGCGGTCTCGAACTCTCAACAATTCTGCCACTGCATCCCAGGTGCTGGGGTTCCAGGTGTGGCCACCGTGCTCGGCTTTCCTTGCCTGTTTTTAGAAGAAATCCATATTTATGCGCAGAGTTCGAGCCCAGCTTGGACTACATAGTGAGACTCTGTCTCAAAAAGTAAATTAAAAATATGTTTATGGTGTCTTTGTTTTTAAGAGATAGGGTTTCACTGTATTGTTCAGGCTGGCTCTGTTCTCTTGGGCTGTGATCATCTTGTCTCAGCCTCTTGAATAACAGGGAACATAGGCCAGTACGTCTGCACCTGGCTTGTTTGCAATATCAGCTCTAATGGTACGTTTCAGTGTCAGGAAATGCTCAGATTTTTTTAATGTTCTTTTGTCTTTGTTTTTATGTTTTTGAGACAGGGTCTTGCTATGCAGTTTAGGCTGGCCTTAAACTCAGTTTGTAGCCCAGGCTGGCCTCGAACTCACAGTGATCCTTGTACCTCAACCTCCCAAGTGCTGGGATTACAGGTGGGCGCCCCCACGCCTGGCTGAATATTCAAAATTAGTGATTTTAGCCTAGTGTGGCAGCGATGGCCTGTAATCACACCGCTAAGGATGCTGAGGTGGGAAGAACACTGAGTTTGAGGCCAGCCTGGGCCACCTAGTGAGTTAAAGGGCAGGCTGAACTACATAGTGAGATCCTGTCTCAAAAAAATCAAAACGAAGTAAAAATAGGTAGGACTTGGTGGTTCACACCTGTAATCCCAGCAGTCAGGAGGCTGAAGCAGGATTGCTGAGTTGGAGTCCAGCCTGGGCAACAAAGTGAGTTCGAGGCTAGCCTGAACTGAACTGTGTAGTGAAATCCTGTGTCAAAAAGACACGCACAGGCACAGATCCCACTAAAAAATAAATCAAAAAATTGTAAACAAAACAAAAAAAACACAGGCCTTTCAAATTCCACAATAAAAAAAACTTACATTTGATCTAATATACAACTGTATAACTTTTTTTTTAATCATGCTGGGAATGGAACCTAGGGCATGTTAAGCAAATGGTTTATCACTGAGTTTATCCCCTACTCCCTGTATAACACGTTCAGCAAAACATTTCCGTTGTGTGCACTGTGTGGTGTTAACCTTCTGTTCCACTTGATCTTTTAAAATGCTAGTCTAGGGGCTGGGAGGCGTAGTGTAAAGTGGTACAACGCCTGCTTAGTCTGTGTGAGGTCCGGGGTTTCATCCCCATTACAAAAAGCAGTAAAACCACAGAATTGATTTTTCTGACCCACTATAGAATCAGTGCTTGGCTTGAAAAATGCTTTTCTTTCTAAGCCAGGTTTGATGGTGCACACCTGTAATCACAGCATCCTAGGGGGGCATACAGATTGAAGGGCAGCATGGTCAACTCAGCAAGACTGTGTCTCAAAAAGAAAATACATAGGAACGTAGCTCAGGCTTACCTTGCGCCCCTACCAAAAAAAAAAAAAAGCTTCTGTATGGTAGGCAAGAACTTCAAAAAACTATTCCTCAGCTGCATCTTCATCCCAGTTGAGTTTGGTAACTTTGTTTTCTGGCCTCCCTCCATACTGGGCTCTTAAAATTTTCATTCTACTGGGGATAGTGGTTGCATGCCTGTGTTCTCTGCACAGGAGATTGAGGCAGGAGGATCACCACGAGTTTGAGGCCAGCCTTGTCTACATAGTAAGTTGAGGGCCGGCCTGAACTTCATAGGATCACCGTTTCAAAACTACCTAGAGCTGGGGGTACGGCTCAGTGGCATAGCACCTGCTTGGCAAGTGCAAGGTCCTGAGTTTGAGTCCTGGTACCCCCCCCAATCACTCAGTAAATATTTTTTTTTAAGTCAACAAATTACAAAGAAATTTTCATCTTGGCTTACTAAGTTTTGGCAGTTTCTGTCTGTCCTTATAGTCATTCTCCCCACAGTGTGAATTCAATTAATTGATACGTTACTGTTACGCTACATTACCCACTCTTTTTAAAATTTTGTGACACAGCATAGGCTGACCTTGAACTTGCTTCAGCCTCTCAAGTAGTGGTGTTCCACTGTGGCCAGCTTCAGCCTTGCTTAAGATCTCTGGTTAAGCTGGGCATAGTGGCACATGCCTATAATCCCAGCACTTGGGAGGCTGAGGCAGGGGGATCATTGTGAGTTCGAGACCAGCATGGGCTACAAAGTGAGCTCAAGGCCAGCCTGAACTGCATAGCAAGACCCTGTCTCAAGACGACAAAAAAAAAAAAAAAAAAAAAAAAAAAAAAAAAAAAAAAAAAAAAAGATCTCTGGTTAATGGAAGTTCCTGGTTGGTATGGCTTGGAGTTCCAGAATCATTTCACAGACTGTTCCTGTACTGATACACTGGATCATGAGTGGATGTTGAATAGAAAGAATGGTGTAGTAACTTGGATGATGTAGCCTAATCCCACAGATTGTGTTTGTAGGAGCTGGGATGTAGCTTGCTAGAAGAGCGCTTGTTTAGCATTTGCGGGGTCGTATATTGGATCCCCAGCACCAAGAAAGAAAGAGTGTGAGTTAATGTATTGAAGTAAGTGTGGAGGTATGGGGCTATGGGGCACCTGACCTGGTAGAACTAAAGTTTAGACTTTTAGGCTAATGCTACCTTTTCTTCCCATCCCATCCCCACTTACACAGTGCTGGGGTGAACCCAGGGCCTTTGCACTAGGCTATAGCTTCAGTTTGTTTTCTTTTTTTTTTTTTTTGTGGTGGGAATTCCCCAGCCTTTTTTATTTTTTAGTTTGAAATAGGTTCTTGCTCAGTTACCCAGAGTATGCTAGAACTTGAGATTCTCCTGCCTCAGCTTCTTAGAGTACTAGGATTATAGATATGTTACCACTGTGGTCCTCCCCTTCTTTCTTTCTTTCGAGACGGTCTCACTCTGCACTTCACGCTGGCCTTGAGCTCACTTTCTCACTTAGTATCCCAGGCTGGCCTCAAACTCAAAATGTTCCTCCTGCCCTAGCCTCTCCAGTGTTGTGATTACAGGTGCATCCCACCATGCCTGGCTCCCCTTTATTTTTCTAAACTCTTTTGAAACTTTTTTTTTTCGCGGGACCAAGGATTGAACTCAGGACCTTGTGCTTGCCAAACAGGCACTTATTCCACTGAGCTATATCATTTGATACGTGCCATCTTTTAGCATTGTGTTTAAGAGGTTGGGAAATTAAACTACAATCATGTTTCTTTGTCTTTTTCCATCATCTTTGTGATACAGTAGTATTAAACTTTTGGGTGGGCTAGGTCTCCTCATTGAGAATCAGCATAAATTTACCATGGTAGTACAGTACACCAAAACATGGAAAATGGTCTTTGATAGAAGATGGGAAATCAGCTCAAAGTGGAGAGGCTGAAGTTCTTAGCACACCACACAAAAGCCAGTGAAGAGCAAAAAGATGACCCTGTTTTTATTATTTTTACTGTGCGGGGATTAAACCCAAGTCCTTGCAGTAGGATAACTGTGAGTTTGAGACCAGCCTGGGCTACAAAGTGAGCTTAAGGCCAGCCTGAACTGCACAGCAAGACCCTGTCTCAAAAAGACAGGGGAAAAAAAAACATGGGCCTCCACACTGAACTTCATTCCCAGTCTTTTTTTATTTTTTGTTTTGAAATAGTGTCTCCGAGGTAAATCCCTGGTAGAATAAATGTGCGGCCCCGCCTGCTCTCCGTGCCAGGGTTACAGGCATGCGCCGTCGCATGTGGCTGCCTGCTTTTCATTGCTGGCTCTCAAAAGGTGTAGAAAATATGAATGAGTTACCCTACAATTTCTCTCATTGTGTAGTACTGGAGATTGAACCCAGGCTGTCAGCTAGGCAAGTGTGCTGCCGCTGAGCTGTACCCCCAGCTCCACTTCCTCACTAATATATAATTCATAAAGTAGTCTTGTTGAGAGTCGTGGAAAAGAACAAGTATCATTTGAAATCTTGAGGACAAACTGGATAAGATGGTGCATGCTGTAATTCTGGCACTTTGGAGGCTGAGGCAGGATTAGTGTGGGTTCAAGGTCACCCTGGAATACATAGTGAGACCTGTCTGTGAAAAAAAACTTGGAGACAAAGTAAGCATGTTTTGGAGAGAAACTATAGGGTTCCTTTTCTCCTCAGGTGAATGAGCTAAAGGAGAAGGGCAATAAGGCCCTGAGCGCCGGTAATATTGACGATGCCTTGCAGTGCTACTCTGAAGCAATTAAGCTGGACCCCCACAACCATGTGCTCTATAGTAATCGTTCCGCGGCCTATGCCAAGAAAGGAGACTACCAGAAGGCTTATGAGGACGGCTGCAAAACCGTTGACCTGAAGCCCGACTGGGGCAAGGTACACTCTGGAAAGTCAGGTTCTTCGGAGTTCCCTGAGAAGTGCCTTGTGGCAGGGCCTTCTGAATTGCCCAGTTCTCTGTCCCAGTAGATTGATTGTTACCGACCCACCTCTCCTTGAAAGTAATGACATTTTACCAGATCTGTTCCCTATCAGTTACAATATGGGCTTTTTTGTATTGGCAAGGATGAAAATGCTAAGCTGTGTACATGACAGCACATCACTGTAAGCTCAGTGCTTTGGAGGCTGAGGCAGGAAGACCGTAAGTTCAGAGCTAATCTAGGCTGCTAGTAAGACATTTTCTCAAAAAATTATGCACAACGATCCTCCTGCCTCAGCCTCCGGAGTGCTAGGATTACAGGTGTGTGCCACCACACCCAGCTGTCCTCCCTTGATGTGAATATCTATTTGGTCCATAAAACTTGAAATAGGTTTTTTGTACATGTGCCTTACCTCTGTGCGCCCTGCATTTCATATACTTTTTTATGGGTTTAAGGGCTATTCGAGAAAAGCAGCAGCTCTTGAGTTCTTAAATCGATACGAAGAAGCCAAGCGAACCTATGAGGAGGGTTTAAAACATGAAGCGAATAACCCTCAACTCAAAGAGGGTTTACAGAATATGGAGGCCCGGTTGGCAGGTAGGCACCATGCAGCTCTCTGTTATTTTCCCAGTGGGTTGATTTTGAGCCACGACCCCACCCCGCCCCATCATGTAGGATGTCAGGGCACCAGAATGCAACTGGACAGTGATGCATGTTGGTTTATTCTAACAGAGAGGAAATTCATGAACCCTTTCAACATGCCCAACCTGTATCAGAAGCTGGAGAATGATCCCAGGACAAGGACACTGCTCAGTGACCCTACCTACCGGGAGCTGATCGAGCAACTACGAAACAAGCCATCTGACCTGGGCACGTAAGTGGAGGCAGCAGGTTGAGTCTGGATAAACGCAAGAAGCCCTGCAGTAGCAAGTTCCCTACCCAGGCTGCAGGGTCCGTGCCTTTGTGTTCTCCACTGAGTGGTGGTAGGGGCTAAAGGGTCAGGCAAGCAGATACTGCAGTCATCTGCAGTGTTGCAGTCTGCACAGGCCTCCCCTCCTAGGCAGCTAGAACTTTTATTTTAGGTGGTGCTGGGAGTGGAGCTCTTGTGCAGAGCCTGCTTTGTGGAGGTGGGCTGGGGGCTGGGGGTTGTGCCTGAGCCCTTTTACCCTTGAAAAGGTCAGAGGGTCAGGTATGCCTGTGGTGACTCATTCTTCTGCATATCTGCCTGCCTCGGGTAGTGCTTCTGACCTCTGAGGCTTTGTATAACCTTTGGAAGGGTTGAGTATTCTACTGTAACCTTGTATAATGTGCAGTGTAGCCATCAACAGACAGCTGAGGCTACGCTGATAACAGCAAATGGGGGTTTATGATCAGCTGTGGCAAAGAATAATATTCTCTTTTTAAAAATTGAAAACTAGGAAACTGCAAGACCCTCGGATCATGACAACACTCAGTGTCCTGCTTGGGGTTGATCTGGGCAGCATGGACGAGGAGGAAGAGGCTGCGACGCCTCCTCCTCCTCCTCCTCCCAAAAAGGAGACCAAGCCAGAGCCTATGGAAGAGGATCTTCCAGAGAATAAGAAGCAGGTAATGTTTTTCTTTTTCTGTGCTGTTTATAAAAAACTAGGTGAACTAGAATATGTATGTTGAATGGGAACATGTGTAGACCTCTGATAGCTGTGGTTATTTTTGTGTGTGCTTAGTGTGTGCTAAAGTTTGAGTCTAGCGGTGTGCTGCCTAGGCAACATAGCAAGACTGCATTTCAGAAAAAAAGTTCTATAAAAACATGTTGGAAATCAAAAAAAAGAAAACACTATTTCTTAGTCAAAATATTTTGAAACATCTTAGTAGTTCCTGCATAGTCCCCATAGCTGCTGCAGAGCTGTCAGCATGAGAGCAAGGCAGGGCAAGGTCATGAGTGATGCAAGTCACTGCTGTGATCCAGAAGAGCAGATCCTTGGGTTTCTGTTCTGCCTCCTGGCTGGATGTGGCATGTAGCTGAAAGTTGTCCACTTAGCAACCCTGTCTTCCAAAGCAAGAGGCATGTGCCTAAGTGATTTCATTTCTCTTGTAAACGGGAACAGCAGATTGTTTCCAAATTTAGTACCTTTAAATGGGTGAATGTTCGTTGTTCAGGGTGTCTCAGCTGGAAAAGGGCCCTCAGTGTGGGCGGTAGTGAGCTGTGCTGAAGACTCCTGCTGCCGCTCTGCCCTTTCTCCTCTCTCTCACCACCTCCTCTGCTGGCCTCCAAACTAAAACTTCAGAACAGCTACCTGACAGAAACTGAGTTTTTTGGCCACTTGTCAATAGAACCTGGCTCAGAATTACACTTTTCTTGCTAGTTGCCTCGAGTTGAAGGGGATTTCTTCTCTCTTAAAGAAGCTCTTTAACTTTGCTGATAAAAAGCCAAGATGGTAGGTAAAAAAGGAAGAGTTTCATAGTATGCTGGTAGATCAAGAGGCCCTTGGTGTGAAGAACTTGTTTCTTTGCACATGTTAAATTTTGACCTGTTTCAGTACCTGGGCGTAAATGATACGCTCTTGCTCTTTGCCATCTGGGTTAGATTTGCTTAGGACTTGCTTCTTTCAAACCTCACCCAGGCACTGAAAGAAAAAGAGCTGGGGAATGACGCGTACAAGAAGAAAGATTTTGACACGGCGCTAAAGCATTACGATAAAGCCAAGGAGCTGGACCCCACCAACATGACTTACATCACCAACCAAGCAGGTGAGGCTGGGAACGGGTGGCAGGCTTTTAGGCATTGCTGAGGTACAAAGGGAGCACTGACTATTTTAACCGTCCTTCCTGGCAGCGGTGTACTTTGAGAAGGGCGACTACAATAAATGCCGGGAGCTTTGTGAGAAGGCCATCGAAGTGGGGAGAGAGAACCGAGAAGACTACCGACAGATTGCCAAGTACGCCTGATCTTGGGGAGGAGGGTGGCACGCTCAGGTAGTGGTTTGGACCTTGTTTGTAGTTGCAGGTATATTTTCTCTTAAGCTCTGTCCTCAGCAAATAAATTCTTTCCTTTATCAGAGCTTATGCTCGAATTGGCAATTCTTACTTCAAAGAGGAAAAGTACAAGGATGCCATCCATTTCTACAACAAGTCTTTGGCGGAGCACAGAACTCCAGACGTGCTGAAGAAATGCCAGCAGGTCGGTCAGATGAGGATGGGAAGAGCGGTATTTGCATGTCTGCGGGTGGAACCCGGGGCCTCAGGCATGTGAGGCAGAGAGATGCTGTACCCCAGTTGAGTCCCAGGGCGATACGTGTAAATGATAAGCAAGGGAGTAAATGAGTAAGGGCTGGAGGCTGGGGCTCCGGAGGCACTGGGTGCAGTTCCTAGTTCTGCAGAAAAACGGCTTGGCCATATTAGTGGCTTTGGCCGTCTTACATGATGTCAGCTCTCAGTTCATGATACAGGAAATAACCTGGTGCTTTTGCAGTCTTTTGGAGGTGGGGGTAATACTGGGGATTGAACCCAGGTCCTCAAGCAGGCTAGAGCAACGCTGCCATTAAGCTATGTCCCCAACCCTGTTTTTGAGACAGGGTCTCCCTATGTATGTAGCTCAGGCTATGCTCGAACTCAAGGCGATCCTCCTGTCTTAGCTTCCTGAGTCCTGGAGTGTCACAGCTGTGCGCTGCCAACACCCGGCCCCCAGCCCTAATGTTGAAGCCTGGCACAGTGATACACACCTGTAGTCCCACCTGCTTAGGTTGTTAGGAGGCCACTTGGGCCCAGGAGTTCAAGGTCAGCCTGGGCAACATAGCAAGACCCCATCTCCACAAACAAAAATTTAAAAATGAGTTAGAACATTAACAGTGCTATTAAGACGTGTCATTTTCGTGTAGGGCGTGTTTTTGAACCATATGTAATACTACTGCTCATTCTGTTACACTGGGTACCTTGCTAAGGAGACATGTAAAACTGTGCGTGTCACTGGTATTGAACCCAGAGCCTCGAGCTTGCTACGCTACATGTTTTGTGGCACTGAGTAACTTCTCCACCACAGGAATGTAAAATTCCTGAAATAAAAGTAAATCTTGCCATCAGAACTCTGAAAAGTATCTCTAATTAGCCCATTGTTTAAATGTTTGTGGGAGTTTACATTACTATTCCAAGAATCTTTTTCTTAGGCAGAGAAAATCCTGAAGGAGCAAGAGCGGCTGGCCTACATCAACCCTGACCTGGCTTTGGAGGAAAAGAACAAGGGCAATGAGTGTTTTCAGAAAGGTACCCCATTTCGCCTGTTGGTTGGGCCTCTGTGGACCCTAGTGTGTGGATAGATGGCTTGCTGCACCTGGCTACAAGGCCCATGGGGCCTGGAGGAAAAGGTGGCTTTTGGGGCCAGGGATATAGCTCAGTGGCATAAGCGCCTGCCTGGCAAGTGCAAGGTCCTGAGTTCCATTCCCAGTACCACAAAAAAAAAAAAAAAAAGAACCCCAGAAAAGCAGTTTGTTTTCTTTATCCAGGAGACTATCCCCAGGCCATGAAGCACTATACAGAAGCCATTAAACGGAACCCGCGAGATGCCAAACTGTACAGCAATCGAGCTGCCTGCTATACCAAGCTCCTGGAGTTCCAGCTGGCACTCAAGGTTAGCTCAGGAAGGTGGCACCACTGTAACTATAAACTCTGAGGACAAGGACAGGGGTGTTATTTCCCCTTTTGTGTTTTCACTTGAAAGTGGATAGTCTTTCCTTGATTCCAGATTACATTCACAGAGGTGCTACTTAGTGTATAAAATACAGGGCCTGTGTGCACCTGGCCTGCCCCTCGGGGTTAGAGGTTGAACGTGCCGAGTAGATACTTGCCACCTTCACTGAGGACTGTTTCTTTTCCCTCCCCATTTGTCTTTTGGGTTTGTTTGTTTGTTTGTTTGTTTGTTTGTTGCTAAATGGGATTGAGCCAAGGGATGCTCTACCACTTAGCTACATCCCTAGCACTTTTTTATTTTGAGGGTGTCTCTTGCCAAGCTGCACAGTTGACCTCAGCCTTAGCAGTCCTCCTGCCTCAGCCTTCCAGAGTGCTGCTTTTAAACCATTTTATGTGTACACTGGTGACTTTAAGTGTATTCACACCACTGGGAAACAGCTATAGAACTTTTTCATCTTTCTAAACTAAAACATCCCATGGTTATTATTGTTTCTCTTACGAGTCTTACTGCTGTAGGTCCTTCAAGCACAGCCATTCCAATATTTGTCATTTTAGAACTGACTGACCTGACTTTATGTAATGTCTTCAGGATTCACGTATGTCCCAGCATGTGTCAGGGCTTCTTTTTTAAGCCAAACAATATTTCATTATATGCACATTGCATGTTTTCTTGGTGAATTCATCTGTAGACATTGGTTTGTTTGCATCTTTTGGCTGTTGTGAATAATGCTGTTGTGAACATGAGTGTAGGACCTGTTAATGTTCCTAGTTTTGATTCTTTGGAGAATATACATAAAAGTAGAATTGTTAGATCAGAAGGCATTTATAGTTTGTTGAACCATATTGTTAGAATGACTGCACCATGCTTGCTTTTTTTCCCCTTCATCAGTTTCTTGGGATTTTTTATGTTTAGTTCAATAGTTCAGTTATAGGCAGGTCTGCTGGTCTCAGTCATACACAATATGGACAAGTGTGACTGACTGGAGATTAGTCCCCATCTTTCTGAATATGATCCACTTTTGTAGCTCTCTGTGATGTGTTCACTGTTCTCTAGCAGACCAGCCTGGACTGGATCGAATTATGAGAAGGTGGCAAAATCTGATGGATCGGGAACTACTAAGTCCTGGCCCCATGTTGGTGTTTGTGTTCTTGGTTTCCTGAGACACAGTCTCCATTTTGATCAGGCTGATTTTGAGCTCACTGTGGCTCAGCCTAGCCTTGAACTCCCAGCAGCCCTCCTGCCTCAGGCCCCTCCCGAGTGCCAGGGGTACAGCCGTGTACCACCACAGCTGGCTGTGTGGCATTCTTACATTTTTTATTTTTATCCTATTCCAAACAGTACACAGCTAGTATCTTCTGTGTCCTTTATCTCTGTTGAAAAATTAAATATTGATGCTTTTATTGAAACATTCATGAGAGAATTAAGGCAGGTGCGGTGCCACATCCACAAATGGCAGGATTGCTTAAGACAAACCTAGGCAATATAGTGAGACTGTTATTATCTCAAAACTAATACAGCCAGGTGTGTTGGCACATGCCTGTAATCTTAGCACCCAAGAGGCTGAGACAGGAGAAGTACCTCAAGTGTGAGGCTAGCCTAGGCTACATGCTGAGTTGAAGGTGAACCTGAACTACATAGTGAGACCCTATCTCAAAAAAAAAAAAAGGTGGGCTGGCTAGCTAATGTCATGTGCTGTGCGTTCACCTATTCAAGTTTTCCTGTTTGTCCACATGTATGATGGTTTTGTTCGGCTTTTTTGTTTTGTCTTTTTGAGACAGGGTTTCACTATGCAGTTCAGGCTGGCCTTGTCCTACCACTACACCTGGCTTACGTCTACTTTTTGAGCAAGTGTCAAAAAGCACGTGTGAAGGCTGGTACATTTCATTTGGCTGTCATGTTCTCTTTCTCTCAAAATGTTCGTCTTAATGTTTGTCATAATGTCAGCCTTATGAAGAGTCAGGTTGTCCTATTCCATGGGACAGTGATCTCTGGAGTTGTCTTTCCTGGGGCTGAAACCTGACTTTCTCATGCTGCTGTCCCGCTTAACCCAGGGCCAGCACTGGCCACAGAAGCAGAGGCAAAAACTAAAGCCTCTGGCACATCTGAAAACAGGATCGAGCAGTTTGGCTGAGTCCTGCTAAGGGAAGAGCCTAATTTTTTTCTGCTGCTTCTTAGGATTGTGAAGAATGCATCCAGCTGGAGCCGACCTTCAGTAAGTGCCTTTTCCTGCCTCTCCCCATCCCGTGGTCTGCCAAAAGATTGAGAGAAGGAAAGGGGAGGGTCTTGGCCTGTATCATGTAGATCAGCAGGCACCAAGGGAATCCGGCAGACAAAGCTCTCAGGACTTGGGGAGCTGTTCCAGGTGGCGCCTCACCTCCTATTTGTCCGTAGTCAAGGGTTACACCCGGAAAGCTGCTGCGCTGGAGGCCATGAAGGACTATACAAAGGCCATGGATGTGTACCAGAAGGCACTGGACCTGGACTCCAGCTGTAAGGTGGGCTCTGCTGGCCTTCGTGGGCTACCTCTGCCTGTGTGTCTCTGCAGTCTGTCTTGTTCTGTATCCTTGTCACTGTTGCCATGTACTTTGTAGAGAAGTGAGCTAAGAAATGCCAACACCCTTCCCCTTTGGAATACAGGAGGCTGCAGACGGTTACCAGCGCTGTATGATGGCTCAGTACAACAGACACGACAACCCCGAGGATGTGAAGCGAAGGGCCATGGCTGACCCAGAGGTTCAGCAGATAATGAGTGACCCGGCCATGCGGCTCATCCTGGAGCAAATGCAGAAGGACCCCCAGGCGCTGAGCGAGTAAGCAAAGTTCAGGAGACGGCCTTGCACAGTTAGCAAGGTGTGATCTTCCTAGGAAGGGTTGTTTAATCTTGCTGAAAACTGGAAAGATAAGCCAAGTGTGGTAGCATATACCTGTGACCCTAGTACTCCGGAAGGTTGAGGAGGACCACATTCAAGCCCAGCTTGGATAATTGTGAATTAGCAGGACCCTGCTTCTACAAATACTGGGGAGCTGGATGTGGTGGTGTAAATCTGTAATTCCCAGCATTTGAAAGGCTGAGACAAGAGGAAGGCCAGCCTGAACTACATGTGAGACTTTGTCTCAAAAAAAAAAGGTAGAAAGGGGCTGGGCATGTAACTCACTACAAAGGTCCCTGGTTTAGGGACTGGGGATATAGCTCAGTGGAATAAGCGCCTGCCTAGCAAGCGCAGGGTCCTGAGTTCGATCCCCAATACCACCAAAAAAAAAAAAAAAAAAAAAAAGGTCCCTGGTTGAATCCCCAGTACTGAGGGGGCAGTGGGTGGCTTTCATTTCACAGCTTAGGCAGTCAGTTGGAAAGGACAGTTTTGTGGGGAAAGAGTCTTGACCTGTGGCTTTCCAGGCACGCACACACAGTAGGCCTGGTGGGTTCTGCATAGCAGAGAAGACTCTGCCAGGTTTGCTGAGCCTCATTCACCAGGTGTCTGTACCCTGACCATGGCTGCGTGGGGTTGAGTTGGAGCATGTCCTGGAAGTGAGGAAGCCTTTCAGAGCGAGTCTCATTTCGATTCACTTGACCTTTTCCTCCTCAGGCACTTAAAGAACCCTGTAATAGCGCAGAAGATCCAGAAGCTGATGGATGTGGGTCTGATCGCAATTCGGTGATGACTTGCTCATCTCTTCCCATCACCCTCGTGTGGAAAGGTGCTGGGATGGCGGCGAGCAGCACAGCACGGGGAGAGTGGAGAAAGAAGAGTTTATATTTATACATGCCTACCTGGAAGACACAGACTCAAACAGCCGCCGCCACGGGCCTCCCAGCACACGCATGGTCTCCTCACTGCTGCCCTCGAGTTTTGTGTCTCCTTCCCCCATGCCCCGGTCCTGTCTCAGCTGCTCCCCCATAGTTTAGTTATTTTTTATTTGGGGCAGTGGGCAATATGGGGAGGGAAGGGTCTTCTTCCCAACCTGGGGTCCCAGCTGTCTTCATATTGTTATATCCACGTCCCCACCTCCAATAAAACAAGCCAGTTGGACGTGGTTATAAGTTACCATGCCTTTGAGTGATTTCTTTATTCCTCCAAAGACACCCCTGGGGTTCACTGGACTGGGAGGGGTGTGGAGCAGGAGCTCCCTGGGCTGGGTGTAAATGCCACTTTTCAGCGCCTTGCCAAGTGTAGCCACTAGGTGGTGCTGTTGCTCAGCGTAGGGGTACCGTCTTGAAAGCGCCCCTTGACCAAATGGCATCAGATCAACTTTGATCCCCATACTGTTAGCTCTCCACATTCCAGTTTCAAAATCAGAAATCATCTAGACGGAGAATACTGGACCCAACTAAGAGCTAAAATGAATTGTGAGAAGAGCTCTGACCTAGAGAGCCGCTGCTTCCTGTTAGGTGGAGCCATGGCGCTGTGGCCTCCGCTGACAGCTTTGCTTGCTCTACACGGTAGCCACAGCATCCTGCAGCCCTCCCGGGCTGGAGGCCTGAGGAGGCGTTGGGGCAGCAGTTACACTTCCTCATTTGTTGCAAGAGTGCCGCTTGCTGGCAGGCAGGGTGCTGAGGCTAGCAGAGGGCTGCACTCCACTCTTTGGTTTTGCAGAAGCCGGCTTTTCCCCTGGGAATCCCCGGAGGCCTGCCCTGAGTGGGTGGCGCAGTTGAAATAGCCTCACCCCCAGGGGCATGTGCTCCTGTCTCTTGGGCTCCTGCTCTGCCAGTCAGTGAACTCGGGCTTCCACAGCTTTACTCTGTGAAAGCGTAGGTCAGGACAAAGGTGGGCGTGGGGTTATCAGGCCACCAGAGATGCGCCAGGGTGATGCCTGAGCAGGGGCAATCCTAGGGGACATGGGAAGCACACTGCGTGGAGATGTCATGCTTGAAGCAGAGGCCAGCAGGTGGGAGGAAGGCCGTGGGTGGTGGGTAGACCTTTGAATACCTGGGTAGCACTATAGTTGACAAATTTGGAAGTAGAAGCCCTGTTGGGGGAAGGAAGAATGAAAGCACCCAGAGCCGTCAGGGAGTTTTGAATGGCAGGGACAGGGGCTTGGGCTGGTTTGACTTCCAGGGCCTGAACTGGAGGGCCTGGGTCCATCCATTCACTTCCCTGGCTATGGCTCCTGCAGCGGGTCCTGGTTCATGGCTGAGGAGGTGGTCTGGTCCGGCGGGCTGTCTTGATCACACGTGGTGGCTCCTTGGCTTTGAACTAAGTGGAGGGGGCTGGGTCCGTAGTGTCCACAAATCCTACTCTCTTGCTTCTATGCTCACTGGGGGCAAAGGCAGGGCCCCACTGGAGCCCTCTGCTCTCTGGCAGTGTGCTTCCTGCACCCAGTGCCCGCCCTGGGGAGGGGCCAGCCCAGAGATAAGGCGAGGAGGGCTGCCTCTTGAGGGAAGCTCCGGAGAGAGAGCAGAGGCGAGGAAGTGCCGCAGGTGCGTAGCCTGAGTCCAGGAGCAGCCTGCTGTCTCCCTGCCACCCACAGCCCCAGCCCTTGGCTGGCCAGGTAAGCTCCGGCCAGTGGCTCCAGACTGAGGTCCCTCCCCTCCCCTTCCCCTGCAGCTCTGCCCAGCCTCCCTCTTGCTGTGCCACACAACATCTGGCACCTTCGCCACTGATAGGCTCTAGTCAACTAGCGTGCTTGGGTTATAGCAGGGTTTACCCTGGCAGAGAGGGTCTGGGCTGAGGTGGGAGGGCAGCCTGGGGTGGGGCCCAGCCCTCCCCTGAGTACGGTGCTCTTGAGTGAGCCTCTTACCCTGCCTCAGCCTTCTCATCTGTAGGGTGGGAGTGGGCTGGGTGGTCTCAGGGTCCCTTTGGCTCAAGCACCATGACAGTGAGAGTGTCACCCTGGCACCCTGCCTCTTGCTGCCGCCTGGCCGAGCTGGCCTCTGGCTTTCTTCTTGCCTGTTGCCTGCCTGGGGTACCATGGGGCTGCCCATCTCACCTCCCTTCCCCTCTCGGCAGACACTGCCGCAGCCATGGCGGGGATGAAGACGGCCACGGGGGACTACATCGACTCGTCCTGGGAGCTGCGGGTGTTTGTGGGTGAGGAGGACCCCGAGGCTGAGTCGGTCACTCTTCGAGTTGCTGGGGAGTCACACATCGGGGGCGTGCTCCTGAAGATCGTGGAGGAGATCAGTGAGTGCCCGCTGCCCCCACCTCCCCAGCACAGCACCCAGGCGGCCGCCATGGTTGTCCCTTGGTACTTCCGGGCCAGCCCTGCTGCACAGCTTGCGATAACCATGTCACAGTGACTCAGGCATCTCTTAATCATTTAGTTCCAAAAAAGACATTTCCCCTCCTTCCCACATGCTGCTTGCCTCCCTCCCACTCCAGCTGCTTCTGCCGGGCCCCCTCAGGCAGATGGCCTCAGTCTTCCACTCACCCGCTTTGTGTTTGGGGTAGGCAGTAGCACTGGGGATTGAACCCAGGGCCTTGCACTGAGCTACATCCCCATCCCTTTTCTTAATTTTACTGAGACAGGGTTTTACTAAGTGGCTAAATTGTTCAAGCTCTTCGAGTCTTAAAACTTGAACAAACTTTCAATCCTCCTGCCTCAAACTTTCTATCCTCCTACCTCAGCCTCCCAGAGTCCTGGGATTACAGATGTCCACCACACCCAGCCTCCATTTACCCACTTCTTAGGGTAGAAGGAGAGGCCTTGTCTGGGCAGAGGCCAAAGTCACATTTGTTCCTGAGGTCTGAGGGAGGGCTAGGGACTCCTGGTGACCCGGGCCCCACTCCACACTTCCTCCCAGGGGAAGCTCTCGGTAGACTGGTGACAGGCCCCATCTGGGTGGGAAGGCCCTGCCCCCACAGGAAGTTACAGCAGAGCAGCCTGCGGTCTCAGTCATGGCAGCGAGACAAGGGCCAGGGCATGAGGACTCCTCATCATCCTGCCTGCCTGATGGAGGCTCCCCTTCCTGGGAAGGCAGCAGGAGCACCCAAATAGCCAGGGCCATAAGGCAGGCCACAGGAATCTTGGCCTAGAGCCTGGGGCCTGGGCCTCCTCTGGGAGATTTCCTCAGACCCAGCCAGCCGCCGTGTGCAGCCCAGGAGGGGCGTCAGCGTGTCTGTGGGTGGAAGACCCCAGGGTAGCACAGCCCCAGAGCCTGAGCAGGGAAGGAGCCTCCAGAGGCAGGACCCAGGAGGCTATGAAAGCAGAAGTGGAGAGCAGAGGTTCCCTGGGGAGACTGGGTGTCAGACAAAGTCCCAGCAGGCCTGGGCCAAGGCAGGACAGAAGGGGGCCCAAGGACCAGGTTGTCCACAGAGCACAGGATATGGGTCCTCCACCGCTGACAGGCCTGGGCAAGTCCCTCCAGCCCTCTGCCCCTGCAGGGGGATATTACCCCCACCTACCCCACTCCTAGTCCTTCCTAAGCACATCCAGCGGGGGCTGATGTCTCCCAGAGCGTGACCAGCTGGTGAGGCTGGTGCCTTCCCGCCTGGGCCAGGGCTCCATGCCCATTGCCATGAGAAAGACACCGTGGGGGCCTGGAGCCCTGGACAGGATGCTTCCCAGGGGAGGCTGCTTAAGAGGAGCGCTGAAGCCAGGCGTGGTGGCGCACGTCTGTAATCCCAGCACTCAGGAGCCTGAGGCAGGAGGACTGAAGCAAGTTCAAGGCCAGCCTGGGCTATACAGTTAGTTCAGGGACATCCTGAACTATACAGCAAGACTCTGTCTCAAAAAAAAAAGTAGGGAGTCCTGAGAGGTGGTGACAGTAGGGAGAAGCTGGGCAGTGATGCTGGGGGTGGGGGTGCTCTGAGTTAGGGGTGCTGGACATAATATGGCACCGGCCTAGGGGTCCTTTCACAGCTCCCACAGGCCTCAAGGCTTCTACATAGGAGCCTAGACATTCACCTGGGAAAAGTACAGTGCCCAGGGTTTTCAGCAGAGAAGGCCATGCTCTGGTAGACATTTTTGTTGGGGGAAGGATAGTGTTTTCCTATCTAGTTCAGGCTGGTCTTGAGCTCACTGTGTAGCCCAGGCTGGTCTTGAACTCACAGTGATTTTCCTGCCTCAGCCTCCCAAGTGCTGGGACTACAGGTGTGCACCACCTGCCCACCTGTGGTGGACTTCTGAGCTGAGCCCTGTGGCAGCCAGTGGGGGTAGAATAGAGGCAGAGGCAGAGAGGCCTCAAGGAGGCCATCTGAGTTGTCCTGTGGAGAGGGAACAAGACTTCCAGAAGTCAGGCAGGGGAGATGGAGAGGAGGGGTTTGGGAGGAGAGGCTGACAGATTCAAGGTGAAGAGCACGGTGCCCAGGACTCCAGAAGAGCCCTGGTCATACAGCCCCAAGGTTGGCATGGAGGAGCTTGCTGGGGAGGAGAGGTGCCTACCTCCAGAACTGGCCTGAGCAGAGTCCTCAAAGGCCAGGGCCAGGAGACCTTGTGGTTGAGGTCCTCATGTGGGCACATGGCCAGATGAACAGAGGTGTGGGGAATATAGGAAGCTGGAGACCTGACCTAGCCGGGGAGGCACAGGGGCCTGCCTGGCCAGGGCTCAGGGAAGGGCATGGAGTAGGGTCCCTGCAACAGAAGTACTCCAGGAAAAATGTCCCTGACTGCACCTGGGGAAAGGACCAGAAGGGCCAGGTCCAGCAAACAGTCCAAAGAGGACAGGAGGAAAACAGAGTCAAGAGAGAGGAAGGTGGAGGCACCCAGAACACAGAGGCCCGCGGGAAGAGATGAACCCTGGGAAAAGTGAACCAGTCCACAGGCTTCTCCCAGGCCAACACACAGGGACGGTGGGGAGGGTGGAGGAGCGCATGGGGATTGGGAGCTAGACAGCCCCCAAGATGGGCCTGGAGAACCCCAAAAAGATAGTCTCTGCACACCCAGAAGGACAGCGCACCCAGAACAGCCTCCCGTCATGCTTTGCTTCTAAGCTTATCTCTGCCACCGGAGGGACCACAGAAGAGGTCCTGGGTCATCCAGTGCTGTGTCCAGTTCCCAGCTGGATGGTGTGTGGTGGATTCATATTTTCAGCTGAATGCTTACTTATATATGGCTGTGTGTGCATACATATGTCACCAACATGCAACACTTGCCAGGTAGCAGGCATGGGTCAGTGTCCATGAGTCAGGATAATTATTACATGTTACAAACAAGAAAATTAAAGCCCAACCAGGAACGGTTGTGCATACCTGTAATTCTAGTACTCTGAGAGGCCAAGGCAGGAGGATTGCAGTGCATTTGAGGCCAGCCTCAACTATATAGTGAGACTTTATGTCAAAAAAAAAAAAAAAAAAAAGACTTGGGATGTAGCTCAGTATGAAGGTCCTTAGTTCAATTCCAGTGCTAGAAATAAGGAAGGAAGGGGGCAAAGGAAGGAAGAAAAGAAAGGAAAGAAACAGGCCCAGGGAGGTTAAGCACCTTGTTCAAGGTTTCACAGGGACTCACGGTAAATGTTTACGGAGTGCCTGCTGCTGGAGCTGGCCAAACCCCAGGCCCTGAAGATATACAGACGGACAAAGTACAATATCTGCCTGTTAAAATGCCAACTATGTGCAGGGAGCCTCCTGGGTTGGATGAGGTGCACCGGGTGGGGCCACCAAGCTTGGGACATTCAGATTCTGGGTTTGGAGTCAGGCGTAGTGATGAATACTTCTAATCCCAGCAATCAGGAGGCTAAGCCAGGAGAATTGCTGTGAGTTCAGGGTCACCCTGAGCTACAAAGTGAGACCCTGTCTCAAAAACAAACAAAAAAGATTCTGGGCTGGGGATCCCTGGGAAGTGATGTAAGGCCCATTCCCCTGTCATCTTGGAGGTGGGCCCTGCCCCCAGTTTGGGGACCTGGACAGGGTCCACCAAGAGCCACATCATGTGTATGCTGTGGCCCCCACAGACCGCAAGCAGGACTGGTCAGACCATGCTATTTGGTGGGAGCAGAAAAGACAATGGCTGCTGCAGACACACTGGACACTGGACAAATACGGGATCCTGGCAGACGCTCGCCTCTTCTTTGGGCCGCAGCACCGGCCGGTCACCCTGCGGCTGCCCAACCGACGTGCACTGCGCCTGCGCACCAGCTTCTCCAAGCCCCTCTTCAAGGCGGTAGCTGACATCTGCCGCCTCCTGAGTGAGTAGCCCACCTGCAAAGCCTCTGCAAGGGGCAAGTCCCCTTCTTTCCCTGGGTCCAGCCGCTGTCACCCCCTGGCCACTCATCCTGCACCCAAGTGCCCAGGAGCAAGGCGGGAGGTCACGGTGGGAGCTCTCCACAGGTATCCGACACCCAGAGGAGCTTTCCCTGCTGCGGGCTCCTGAGAAGAAGGAGAAGAAGAAGAAAGAGAAAGAGCCAGAGGAAGAGGTGTTTGACCTGACCAAGGTCGTCCTGGCCGGCGGTGAGCACGGACCGGGCAGGGCACCCAGGAGGCCCGGTCCACACAGGCCCGCTGACCCTGCCGTCCCCCAGGGGTGGCGCCCGTGCTGTTCCGTGGGATGCCAGCGCACTTCTCTGACAGTGCGCACACCGAGGCCTGCTTCCGCATGCTCAGCCGGCCTGAGCCGCCGCCTGACCCCGGCCTGCTGCAGCGCCTGCCCCGGCCGGGCTCCCTGGCTGACAAGACCCAGCCTCACAGCAGGTCGGTGCCGCAGCTCCCCCTGCACCCGCTGGTTCCGCCCTGAATAGCACAATCCCTGACTCTGCTTCCCCACCCCTAGGTGGCTGGATTCATCACGGTGCCTCATGCAGCAGGGTGTCAAGGCTGGGGACACGCTCTGGCTGCGCTTCAAGTACTACAGCTTCTTCGACTTGGATCCCAAGGTGGGCTGGACTCAGGGGGCCCCAGGGACTGGGACCTTGAGACAGGAAGGCCTGGCACCTAGGTCTTGGCTCTGCAGTGTGAACCCCTGTGGTAGGAGCTCTGGCCTGGACTCCCAGACGCTCCCTGGAGGGGTGGCAGGAGGACCCACAGGGAACCGGAAGTGAGCGCGGGCTCTGTAGCCCAGACCTTGTGCCCTGTCCCTCTCTCTGCCACCTCCTATGTCCTCTCTCCTGTGCCCTTCCAGCCTGCACCCCCACTTCTGTGCACTGCCGCAGCTACAGTGCCCTTGCTGAACACCCTGCCTCCAGAGTTCCTGTGGCTGCCCCTTGGCCCCCTCTCATCCCTTGGCCACATCTACTCTGACGGTATCTGTCCCTATCCATCTAGGAGGTGCACCTGCTGCGGAGGTGGCCGTCCATGTCATCTATCCTGTGTTCCTTCCCACCTTGTTCTTGGCCACTGAGACACACAGCGGCCACTTCCCTATGAGCAGAATCATTTTCCTCTCTTGTTATCTGTGGCCACGCACTTCCACATCCGGCTCTCCTGGGGCTCTGCCCAGTGTCTTGGCTCTCACTGCTGCACTCTGTGGCCTCGTCCTGGGCCGCCTCCTTTTTTCCCAGAATGTGTGAATCTCATGGATTCAAACACCATCTCAAAACAAAACAAAACAAAATGACCATCCCATGTTCTTTGAGTCTCCCAATTTGTAACCCCCAGTTGGCCTGCCTGGGCTCCCCACCACTTTTCCTGCATTCCTGCAAGAACCTTGTCCTCCAGTCATTCCAGGTCATGCCCCAGTTGGCCCACCCGGTGCCGCCTGGAATCCAATCCAGAGTCGCCTGTTCCTCCCATGGGTGCCTCACAAGTAGTCGCTATGGCCTCTGCTCCTGCCTCCTCTCCTGGCCTCCCCATTGGAATGAATGTTTACAAACATCCCTTTGGTCCTATTGCCCTGTCTAAAGGGATCCCATGACTGCTGGGTCCCCTGCCCCAACCCTGAGCTCTCTTCTGTCCTGGCCACTGCCTTCCTGCTGCACTGGCCTCTCTACTCCTTCCACATCCTGTGTCCCTTCTCTTCCTGGGGACTTTGTTGTTCTTTCCCCCCAAGCTCTTGGATTGAGTAGTTTTTATGATTCCATTTTATCTCCTTTGCTTTGACTTATTAGCTTTCTTTTCTTTTGGTCTTTTTGAGACAGGGTCTTGCTATGAGGTTCAGGCTGGCCTGGAGCTCACTTTGTAGCCCAGGCTGGTCTTGAACTCACAGTGATCCTCCTGCCTCAGCCTCCCAAATGCTGGGATTACAGGCGTGTGCCACCACACCCAGCATTCCACACCCAGCTTCATTTTGCAATTTTACACATTATCTATTGACCCTCTGGGAAAGATAATAACATAACTGTTTCATATTCTCTCCCTTTCCCACATAACATACAGATTCTTTGTATCTTTCTAATTGAGCAGTGTTACTAGGTGTGCTGGCATAGAAGTGGTGAATCTATCACTCAGGAGGCTGAGGCAGAAGGATCTATGTGATCCTTCAAGGCCAGCCTGAATTACAGAATGAGATCCTATCTCAACAAACAAACAAACCAAAAAAACCCAAAAAACAACACAAAAAAAAGACCCCCCAAATTAGAAAAATCCAACCTAATGAACTAAATAAAACATAAAATGTGGCTGTGGCTATAAATAGTAGCACATATAAATAGCATTCTAAGGAAACTCAGAGTAGTTATGCTTATAGGTCCTTATTTCCATTCTTCGGCAGTGCTAAGGACTGAAAAGTTTAGAGACAAGGTCTCACTATTTCACGCAGGCTGAGCTGGAACTTTCAGTCGTCTCGCATCAGTCTTCCGAGTGGGTGGAATTACAGGTTAGCCATGGAGCTACGCTCACAGCCCAAAGTGTTTTGCTTCACTTATTGCTAGTAAGCGGCTGTCTGTGCCCTCAAGCAGAGCATGCAGAAGGCTGTCTGGGTGCTCCCTGTGGCTGTGGCTCCCGCAGGGCCTGCATGGCGAGGGGCAGTGCTCCTGCACGACATACTGCCCGTGGCACCCACCATGGGCTCCTTCCACCGCGGGGACCATGCCAGCATGTCAGGCAGGGTCTTCCCTTCTTGGAGCCTAGACCTACAGTGTGACTGTCATCCTCGGACGTCACTTCACTGTTTTCCTGGGAATTTCTGTGTTGCAACTGTTTTCTGACTCTGCCCCTGTTCTTGTGCCTCTTCCTTTTTTTTGTGGTTCGGGGCTCAAAGCGGGGCTTTGTTCCTGCCAGGCCCTTGCTCTCCATTGAACTACCCATGTTCCTCTAGGCTGCTGTGTTCCTCTCTCCCTGTGTCACCTTCCTCCTGGCGGGACACAGACTTGAGTAGCTTCCTCTACAGCGCGCGTGGCACATAAGCATGTTGAAGCCCGCGTGCTGGCAAAGGTCATTCTACCTTGCTGAGCACCGGCTTCCACTCCACCCATGCACTTCATACCTGGCGCTCTTCCAGCTGCATTTGGGTGCCAGCGGAGAGCTCCCTTCCTCCCTCCCTGCCTCCCTCCCTCCTTCCTTCCCTCCCTCCCTCCCTCCCTCCCTCCCTTTTCTTTCTTTCTTTCTTTCTTTCTTTCTTTCTTTCTTTCTTTCTTTCTTTCTTTCTTTCTTTCTTTCTTTCTTTCTTTCTTTCTTTCCCTCTCTCCTTCTCTCTGTCTCATTTTCTCCTTCTCTGTCTTTCTTTCTTTCTGAGACAGCATCTCTCTATGTAGTCCAGGCTGGCCTTGAACTTACTATGTAGCTCAGGCTGGCCTCAAACTCATGGTGCTCCTTCTGCCTCAGCCTCCTGAGAGCTGGGATTATAGATGTGTGCTACTACACTAGCTATCACTTTCTGCTGCAGTTCTGGAGTCGTGTTTCCTGAGTGTCTTCAGTTGTGTTGTTGTGACTACCTCAATGTCCTGAATTAATTCAAAACATCAATATTTCATGGTCATTTTGTCTTTGAGGAAGAGCAGAAGTGGAACCTTGCCAGAGTTGATGAATAGGAGGATGTAAGAGGACACGTTGTCCTGCCTTTATCAGCCTCTTGTTCCACTGGATGGCACTTCACAGGAGCATTTACAGCATTTTTTATTACACCTCATAAAGACACTCATGATGTAGGCAGACATGATGGTGCATGCCTGTAATCCCAGCACTCAGGAGGCTGAGGCAGGAGGATCACTGCAAGTTTGAGGCCATTCTTAGCTACATAGTGAGTTTAAGACCAGCCTGAACTATACAGTGAGACTCCATCTTGAAAAACTGAAAACAAAACAAAGCAAAACAAAACAAAATCATCCTTGCCAGTCATGATGGCACACACCTATAATCCCACTCACTTGGGAGGCTGAAGCAAGAAGGTCTCCCAAGTTTGAAGCCAGTCTGAACAATTTAGCAAGACACAGTCTCGAAATAAAAAGGGTTGAGATATAGCTGAGTACAAGGCTTCTTTTTTTTTTTTTTTTTTTTGGCGGTACTGGGGATTGAACTCAGGACCCTGCGCCTGCTAGGCAGGTGCTTATTCCACTGAGCTATATCCCCAGCCTTAGGCTTCAATCCCTGATACTGAAAAAAAAAATCTGGTTTCAATTTCTAAGTGTGGAATTTGTTCTATAAGGGTTTGATTGGTGTTTGAGGAGTTTTGTTTCTGTTTTTTTGCTCTCTACTGGGTCTTTGTCTCCTTGTAGCTCTGTCCCTCCCTTGCTCATCTCAGTCTCCATAATCCAGACCAGCAGCTCTTCTCAGTTGTGAGCAGCCTGGCTGTCCAGTCCTGCTTGGGTGCCAGGCTCTAAACAGCTGGCTGGAGACCCCAACAAGTGAGCACAGGTGGCATCTTGGTGGCTCTGGGTGGGGATGTGGATGGGTCAGGGCTGCCCCCCTGGAGGGTTTTGCTCATTGCTTGGTGACCCTTCTCATGGCCCAGCTGGGGCTGGAGGCTCCCTGCCACTGTCCGGGTGGCACATGGAGACAGCCCAGTTGGCTGTCCTTGCTGAGTACCGGCTTGCATTGCACCCATGCACTTCACCCCTGGTGCTCTTCCAGCTGCATTTGGGCACCAGTGCAGAGCTCCCGCCATCTCAGCAGCTTCAGGGAGAAAGTTTCACGTTTTGCTCAGTGTCAGCGTGGTCACCTTGCTGCAGGTTGCTGGGGAGGAGGCTGACCCTTTTAGATTTGTGTGTGTGTGTGTGTGTGTGTGTGTGTGTGTGTGTGTGTAGTACTAGCTAGGAATTGAGGCCAGTGAGCTACATCCCCAGCCTCTTTGTTTTTTTTTTATTTTTAGACAAGATCTTGCTAAGTTGTTAAATTTTCCAGGCTGGACTCTAACTTAAGATCCCCCTGCCTCAGCCTCCCAGAATGCTAGGATTGGGCTGGAGTTATAGCTCAGCATCATAAGCACCTGCCTGGCAAGTATGAGGTCATGAGTTCAATTCCTGGTACAAAAAAAAAAATCCAGACAGAATGCTAGGATTACAGGTGTCTTCCTTGGGTTTGCATTTCTTATTTACTTTTATGAGTATGTGTTTATAGCACGTACATACTGATTACATTCTTTGTGGGAGTTGATACATGCACATAACACATCTGAATTCTTTCTGGTTCTCGTTTCCCTCTTCTCTCTCCTGCTCCTTCCCTCTCTTGGCCCACTTCCCACTTGCAAATATCTATCTCCCTGTTTCTTAAATTTTTTTTTTTTTTTCCGGTACCAGGGATCGAACTCAGGTCCTTGCGCTTGCCAGGCAAGCGCTTATGCCACTGAGCTATACCCCCAGCCCTCCCTGTTTCTTATGATCTTACGATTTTTTATTTTGCTTGACAAATTACTCATATTTTGTGTTTCTCATATAAGTGAAACCATGTGATATTCGAACTAATTTATTTCAACTTAAAATTTTGGTCTCAAGGTGCATCCATTTTCCTACCCTACCAATAACTCAGGTTTATCCTTCTTTATGGCAGAGTAATATTCCATTCTGTAAATGGTAACACTCATCTGTTGATGGGCAGATAGGCTGTTTTCAGATTTAGCTGTTATGAGTTGTGCAGCTATAAATGTGGCTGTGCATGGATCACTGTGATAGGATGTCTGGTTGGGTTTTTTTTTTTTTGGTACCAGGAATCAAACTCACAACCCCACACTTGCCAGGTAGGTGCTGTGCTGCTGAGCTTTATCCCCAGGCCTAGGATGTCTTTAAGCATTTGCTGCTGGTTGGTTTCTTGGGCCTTGCTCTCAGTCTCAGTGGGCCTCTGAGGGTGGCTTCCATGGGACCGGGACCTCCTTGTGCCTTTGCCCTTCTGACCCTTCTGGCTGGAATCCTCTTCCTTCCCTTTTCCCATTGTCACCCTTCAGGTCCCTGCTCAGGTCACCTCCTCACACCAGTTGCCCTTGGCTGAGGAGTGGGGGTGCTGGCTGGGGGAGCTATTTGTTTTCTGGACTCTGGGGTCACTCAGCTTCCATCAGTACACCAGGCAGGGGGCACGGGAGGCCGCTTGCTCATGTAGACCCCTTGGCGCCTGAGCTGCTGGCTCCCCTCCCACTGCAGGCCGACCAGGTGCGGCTGACGCAGCTGTACGAGCAGGCGCGCTGGGACCTGCTGCTGGAGGAGACCGACTGCACTGAGGAGGAGATGATGGTGTTCGCGGCCCTGCAGGTGCCTGGGCACCAGGGGCGGCTGGGGCTTGGGCCCTGGGCAGGAAGGGCCTCCCAGAGCGGGGCCCATCTCCAGGGATGCTCAGCCTGGGGCCACCACTGGGCAGCGGGACTCAGCACTCCCTGGCTATGCACCCCTAGTACCACATCAACAAGCTGTCGCAGAGCGGGGAGGCCGGAGAAGCGGCCAGCACGGACCCGGGGCTGGACGACCTGGACGCGGCCCTGAACAACCTGGAAGTGAAGCTGGAGGGCTCTGCGCCCACAGATGTGCTGGTGAGAAGGGCTTGGCCAGGGTAAGTATCCATGCTAAGGGGGCCCTGAGCCCCTCTGACTCGTCTCCTCCCCTAGGACAGCCTCACCACCATCCCAGAGCTCAAGGACCATCTCCGAATCTTCCGGTGAGTCTGGCCATCTAGAGGAGGAGGAGGAGGAGGAGGAGGAGGTGTGTGTCAGGGGTGGCCATTCACACCCTGCTTGCTCTCAGGCCCCGGAAGCTGACCCTGAAGGGCTACCGCCAGCACTGGGTGGTATTCAAGGAGACCACGCTGTCCTACTACAAGAGCCAGGATGAGGCCCCAGGGGACCCGATTCAACAGCTCAACCTCAAGGGTGAGGGAGCAAGAGCGGGGCCTGGCAGGACCCCCTCATCCGCCTCAGCTTCTTCTGGGACCCGGGAAGATGATCTCTGGGGAGGTGACTTCTGACTCGGCTGGCTTTCACACCGGGCCGGCTCAGGCAGGCCTCTCCCCCGAGAACCCCCCCACCCTCTGTCCTTGCAGGCTGTGAGGTGGTCCCGGATGTCAACGTAACCAGCCAGAAGTTCTGCATCAAACTCCTAGTGCCCTCCCCTGAGGGCATGAGTGAGATCTACCTGCGGTGCCAGGATGTGCGTGAGGCTGGCAGGGACAGGACAAGGCTGGGGCCAGGGCTCAGGTGGCACTCAGAACAGAGGTTCGGTGGGGGCAGAGCCTGGCTGGCTCCTCACCACTGTCCCTGTCCCCACCAGGAGCAGCAGTATGCCCACTGGATGGCCGGCTGCCGACTGGCCTCCAAGGGCCGCACCATGGCAGACTGCAGCTACGCCAGCGAGGTGCAGGCCATCCTGGCCTTCCTCAGCCTGCAGCGGGCAGGTGGCGGGGGCTCAGGCAACCACACCCAGGGCCCCGATGCCTCTGTGGAGGCCCTCAACCCCTATGGCCTTGTTGCCCCCCGATTCCAGCGGAAGTTCAAGGCTAAGCAGGTACCAGAGAGGATGGAGGGTGGGAATGACCACACCATTTTCCTGGCTACCTTTGAGCTCCCTGAGAGGCTCTCAGAAGAAAACTGTATGGGCACCTCTTCCCTCTCCCAAGCTTCTGAAAGGGTCATAATCCAGGGGCTCCTGTGCACTCAAGGCTTGGCTCAGCTTGCATTTACTGAGCAGTGAGAGGTTGTACTTTGGTGGCTCTGTGCTGGGCATTGGCCCTTTCCTAGGCCCAGCATCCTGTCCCCAACAGGGGCAGGAAGGAGTTTCAGGGACTTGGAGGGAGGGGAACTCCCACAGCCCCTTACCAGTATGGCCCCACAGCTTACCCCGAGGATCCTGGAGGCCCACCAGAACGTGGCCCAGCTCTCGCTCACTGAGGCCCAGCTGCGTTTCATCCAGGCCTGGCAGTCCTTGCCTGATTTTGGCATCTCCTACTTCATGGTCAGGTAAAAGCCCCAGTCCAGCCAGGCACTGCCCTAACCTGCCGCCCACTGTCCCACATACCGCTCCCAGCACGCCCCTTGAAGATACAAGTGGAGGAACTCGGGCTGGGAAAGCAGGAGACTGTCTGTCCAGGTTCTGCCACAAACTCCTCTCTGGGCCTCCATTTCTGATCTGCAGGACACGGCTGTCCTTAGAGGCCGTGACAGAAGGTGGCCCTCTATTCATTTCCCAAGCCTGCAGAGACAGGGTGACGGTTGACCATCACGCTATATACATTATTATTAGCATTTCAGTGCTGTGAAGTGAATCCATCAAGGAACACACATTTTCCAGCTGAGAAACTCAAGGCCTAGAAAATCTAACAAGTTGCACAGCAGGCGAGCGACAGAGCTGGGATGTGGGCACAACCCTGTCCTGCCCCATCATGCTGGCTCTGGACATTGTGCCATGCTGTCTGGGTGGGCTCTGAGGCCACACAGTGGAGCCCCTGCTCACACACACCCTCGCTACAATCAGGTTTAAGGGCAGCAAGAAGGATGAAATCCTGGGTATCGCCAACAATCGACTGATCCGAATTGACTTGGCTGTGGGCGACGTGGTCAAGACCTGGCGCTTTAGCAACATGCGCCAGTGGAATGTCAACTGGGACATCCGGCAGGTGGGCGCACGGGGGCGCAGCGACAGGTAGGGGACAGATGACAGAGGCTTTGCCCTTATCCCTTCCACCCACTGGCACCTCTGACTGCCCGCCCCACAGGTAGCCATCGAGTTTGATGAACACATCAACGTGGCCTTTAGCTGTGTGTCTGCCAGCTGTCGAATCGTGCATGAGTATATCGGGGGCTACATCTTCCTGTCAACTCGGGAGCGGGCCCGTGGGGAGGAGCAGGACGAGGACCTCTTCTTGCAGCTCATAGGTGGCCATGAAGCCTTCTAAGGGCAGTGTAACTAACTACTCACACGCCCTCACCACCAGCCACAGCCACTCCCGTGCCCATCGGGACTCACTGCCCCACCCCCACTCCAGGCATGCTCTCAGCTGGGCACTTTCCCCTGCTGTCACTGGCAAACCAGGTCCCTGGCTGGGCCAGACTCTGCCATCATGCAGGCCAGGGATGGGTGGGCCTGAGCTCATACTCAGCCTGCTTATCTTGTCTGCATGACCAACACCGACATGCCTGACCTATGTGTGGCACAACTCCCTGAGCATACAAGGAGGACCAGACGGAGGCAAAGGATAAGAAATCCTACTTTCAAACTGGAGTTCTTTTCTTCTTACTTTTAATTTTTTAAGTAAATATTTTATTGTTTGATCATCCTTCTTCTGGGGCTGTGCGTGGGGCCCCTCAGACACTCTGTCTCTTTATCACCAGCCAAGGAGAGAGGTTTTCCTGAGATAAAAATGAGAAGTGCTTAGAGAAAGGGAGAAAGGAGATCTAGCCAGCCTGGGCTTGGGGGTGGGAAAGAGGCAAGGGCAGGGGGCACAGGCATGCGGGGCTGTGGTCCTCACGGGCAGGCCGCAGCTGCAGGGCCTCTTTGAAGTACTTTGGAAGCAGGAAGCCATTGGTATCCCCTGGAGTCAGGATCACCCCATTGGAAGAGTGGAAGAAGGGGATTCCATCTGCCAATAGAGCTAGCGACGTGATTCGTGCCTCTCAAAGGGCTCGGCAGCCCCTTCTGTGACAACACCCACCTGCCAGGGCCAGGGGTCCATTGATGAACACGGCCACCTCACAATTCAGCCGCATACCTGCAGAGACAGCCGGAGCTGGAGCCTGGAGGACCTGGGAGCAATTAGCAAACCAGGGCGGAGGAGTCCCAAGGCGAGGGGTACAGTGCTCTGCGAGGCTGTGCCCCTTGGAGGGGACCTGAGAGGCCAGAGTGGGTGGGAACAGGTGGGTAGAGGGAGCACTGACCACTGATGACGCCCTGGTCCCCAGGCAGTCCTGGGGCCAAGTGAATGTGTGTCCGTCCTTGGCACGACAGGCCCTTGAGCAGGATGGATGGCCAATACTTCCAGAATGTACCATGAACCAGCACCTCGGGCAGGGCCTGTGGTATCTCAAGGGGCATCAGCTCTAAATCAGGCACCTGAGATGGGTGGTTGAATAGGCAGCAGTGAGACCTCCTCTGCAGACAGGGTCCCATCTGGCTCTCCCACCTGCCCCCTTGGCACCCACCTTCAGGGAGTGGCCCTGATTAGCCCGGATGACAGGGCCAGTGCTGGGGTCTCCCGGCCGAAGGGTGAACCGCTGCTTCTCATTGGTGGCCACCACACGCTGCACATCTTCAGTGGAGAAGCGATGGAACTGGGGCAGCTGCAGGAGGCTGTGCAGAGGCACAAAGCCATCTACGGCAGACAGGTGCTTAGGCGCCACCCTTGCTATGGCCAGGCCATAGTTCATGGGGAGCCACAGGCAGTCAGAACAAAGGCTGGGCCTGCGGGTCACATGGGCTTCATCTGTGTGACCGCTGGGAAACCTTCCCTTCCTGGGCCTCAGTCTCCTTACACAGGGAGAGAAGCTGCCTCAGGGAGGTTCACAGAAGTCAAGTGCTTAGTGCTGGCCCAGAGTGGGTACTCAGTGAACATTACTTGCTGCAAGACTCCCTCAATGCCCATCCTGGGGGTGTTCCCTGGGCCATGTGACTGGCAGGAAACCACCGGAAGGGCTACGTGGCTGGCATCACATGGCCTGGCCTAGACAGCTTCCTCTCCCAGCAGATGGGACACGGGGCTGTGTGCCCAGCCGTCACTGGGCTGGAGGTTGGCAGAGTGGGCTGGACTGGGCGGCTTTGCACCCTCCACAGTGACAGGCCTGACTGTCCCTCCCCAGTGCACGGTGCCTGCTGTGCCTTCTCTGTGGTGCAGCAGTGGCAGCTGCAGTGCGGGGCACAGACAGGCTGGCTTTCAGCCACTCCTCCCTGGCCATGGAGACCCTCACTTACCAGCTCCCATGGGAAGCTCCAGCTTCAAGGCCCCATGACGGAGGGCGTAGGACAGAGCCTTGGACAGCTGAACATCTCGGTCCTGCAAAAAGCCTAGAGGTAACTTGGGTCTCTGTAATTGACCCTGCCCTGCTGCCCACCCTGAGCCAAGTGACCTGCTGCAGAGAGAGAGGAACCTCTGCGGTCTCTGGGACCAGAATAGTCCATGAGTCCCCACTACTGGGAAGCCAGGCCTCCGAGTCCACCGCCCCCAGTCCTCCCCCAGGCAGGTGAGGGTGAGGAGAGGTGCACCTGCTCTCGAGGTCGGGAAGCCCTTCTACTCTTGGGCCCTACTCCCTCTCGGCTCCTTCCTCCAGAGGAGTTCATACTCCAGACCAGAGGCGGGTGGGGAGACTGTGGAGACTGATTTAAAGTTCTCAGATTCCCACTCTGCCCGGAAAGTCACAAAGGCTCAGGACAGGAGAGCGGGGAGCAGCTCATGACATTCGGCGTCCACCCTCGAAAGCCGAGCGTGGACAGGGCAACGAAGACCCCCGTTGGCAAGACTTGCAAAGTCAGAAAAAAGAAAAAAAAAAAAAAGACTTGAAAGGTCACACTAGCAGCCACAGCTATAGGGAAGCTGAGCCCTGCGTTCCAGGAGGGCTATAGCGTGCAGGATGACCCTGGGGAAAATATCCACTGGCAGCAAACTCCGAAGCTTCTGCACCAGCCAATGAGGAAGGCACGGAAGAAAGGGGCGGGCACTTCCGCTTCAGGAGAGGGAACGGAGTGTGAGGTCCCAGTTGGCGGGTGGCTCTGCCAATGAAAAGACACAAAAGAAGGGGGCGGGCATTTCCGCTTCGGAAAGGGGCGGAGCCTGCGGGTGAGTTTGTGTACCAGCAGAGGTTGGGGTTTCCGGGCTCACGGACTCGGGAGGGTGTCTGTGTGTCCACGGTTGGCGGAATCCCTGGGCTTGGGGAATAGGAACATTTGGGGGACCCAGGGCTTCTGGATGGTCGGGATGTTTAGAAGTCCCAGGAATTTTTGGCAGCAAGAGTCCCCCACGCCCCCGGCCGAGGCGTAAGGGTGTTGCTGGGATAATGGTATACTAACTCCCCAGGAGGGGTAAGGGAGGTTGGAAGGGCCGGGGGTGCCCTCAGGCTGTCTGTGGCTGAGTCTGGCAGAGCTAGGCTGAAGGGTACCTGTGTGCCCTCCAGGGTGACAGGCCCGACTGTGTCCTTATGCAGAGCTTCCCTGTCCAGAGCATGGACCCTGAGGTGTCCCTGCTGCTGCAGTGCCCTCCTGGGGGACTGCCCCAGGAGCAGGTGAGGGTGGAGCTGAGCCCAGCCCATGATCGTCACCCGCTACCAGGAGGGGACAAGACTATCGAAGCCATCTGGGAGAGCCGGCTACAGACCCAGCCCTGGCTTTTCAATGCCCCTAAGTTCCGCCTGCATTCAGCCACGCTGGCTCCCGGACCACAGCTGCTCCTGCGCCTGGGCCTGACTTCCTACAGAGACTTCCTGGGAACCAACTGGGCCAGCTCAGCCTCCTGGCTGCGACAGCAGGGAGCTACAGATTGGAATGACAAGCAAGCCTATCTGGCTGACCCACTAGGGGTGGGTGCTATACTTGTCACAGCTAATAACTTCCTTGTCTTCTTGCGCCGCTCTCGGCAGGTGGCCGAGGCCCCCGGACTGGTGGATGTTCCTGGTGGGCACCCTGAGCCTCAGGTGAGATGCCAGGCTGGGTGTAAAGGCACAAAAGCCCAGGCAGCTTGGGGGAGCTGGACTTGTAAGCCCTCCTAGCTCAGGGAAAATTGGCCTGATAGTTCTCTGAGTCCTCTCAGGGCAGCTGTGCAGCCCCCCCTGCTACAGTGCATGGCTAACTGAGGAACAGGCATAAGCCAGCTGACTACAGCCTGCACAGGCACACACTGCTAGATGCGGACAGCCACTCACTGCTATGTGGAAGACCCTGCTATAGGCCTAACCTGCAGCAGACCAGCGGGGAGGGGAGTAGGCAGAGGAAAAAGATACCTCACCTTCCCCCTGTGTGGCCCCTTACTAGCTGGACCTCTGGTTCTGCACTTGGACAGAGAGGGCCTGGGTTAAGGGACCGTTAAGACTCTTACACTGTGTCCACCCCAAGCCACCAGGGCTAGCAAAGGGGAAGACAGAGTGGGAAGAGGTGAAGAGCAGAGGCTGAGCCTGACCTCTCATAGGCCCTGTGCCCTGGTGACAACCCCCAACACAAGGACCTCCCTGGGGAGCTGGTGGTGCGTGAGCTCTTCTCCAGTGTCCTGCAGGAGATCTGTGATGAGGTGAGGGGTGGTTCTCACAGAATGGTGGGCATGAAGAGAGGGGGTAGAACTTGCTAGATTTCCACAGGTTAGGGCTGGTGGGAGGTCTGCAGCAACCTAGATGGCATTGAGGGAAGAGCTTGGTTTTGCATGTGGGTATACTCAAAAGTGGAATTCTGAACTGGATGTGGTGGTGCCCTCCTGCTACCTCAGCACTTAGGAGGCTGAGGCAGGAGGACTGCCTCAGTTTCAAAGTCAGCTTGGTCTACAAAGAGAGTTCAAGTCCAGTTTGAACTACAGAACAAGACCGTGTCTCAAACAAGTAGAATTCTAGCCCTCGGGCTCTGCCTCTTTACAGTGTAAATAGTGGTAAATGTCTGTTCCCCAAGTTGAAAGTGGAGTAAATGGGAGTCTCAGTTACTAAACTGACTTCCCTGGGCAACTTGTTCAGTCTCTATGCTTTCAATTTTCATGTCTGTAAAATGAACGTCCCCAAGATCTGACACTGTGATACTCTGCCCTGGATATACAAACCACAAAGGGATGATAGAGTAACAATAGGCTGTTCTTCACTGAGAAGGCAGGAATATGGGCACTGGGCACTGACCACGGGGATCCCCTGCCCAGGTGAACCTGCCGCTGCTCACTCTGAGCCAGCCCCTGCTGTTGGGCATTGCCCGCAATGAGACCAGTGCCGGCCGAGCCAGTGCTGAGTTCTACGTGCAGTGAGTGAACCCCGGGGCACAGTGGCCTGGATCCTGGCGGAGATGGGTGGTGAGGGCTGGGCTGAGGCAGCTGCGTTTCTACAGGGATCTTGCAGGGTGGACACCCCCCAAGCCACCCTCATGTCCTCTAGGTGCAGCCTGACTTCTGAGGAGGTGAGGAACTACTACCTAGGCGGGGGCCCTGAGGCCCACGAGTCTACAGGCATCATCTTTGTGGAGGCACAGGTACAGAGGAGCAGATGCATCTTGCTTAGGCTCCAGGGCTGGAGTCTGCAGAGAGGCCCAGTTGGAGAGGGTGGCTGGGTCAGATAGGGGACCCCTGGCCTCTGGGAGTTTTTCAGAGTCACAGGCTTGCCCCCTGCCCAAGGGAAAGGATGGGGTGTGTGAAGCCCTGGTAACGCCTCCCTAGGACCGGTACAGTGCTGAGGTCTCTGAGGCTTGGCTGAGAGGCACAGCCCCAGCAGGAGACATGGGCTGGATACTGGGTCTCACTGTCTTCCTACAGAGGATGCAGAGATTGCAGGAGACGGAGATGTGGGCCGAGCTCTGCCCCTCAGCCAAAGGTGCTGTCATTCTCTACAACCGGGTCCAGGGACGTGCCATCTGAGTTGCCGTGGGGACCCCACCCAGCCCTCTCCACAGCTCTGCGGACAATAAAGGACTTTATTCTCGGATTCCATTGGCATCTGCTGTTTCCATGAGAGAGAGGGGTCGCTGGGAGAGGGTGGGTGAGGGACAGAACACATGGCGGATGGGAATGAGGGCTATGACTCTCACGCCAGGCACTGGTAAGATTCCTGGACATCTATAGGGTAGAAGCAGCCTGGTGAAACGACCGCGTAACCGGTAGCGGGTGGTGGGAGGCAGCGGCAAGGAACAAAACCCCGTTGAGTCAGCGCTCTGCCCAGTCTGTAGGCAGAGGAGGTGTCCCAGGCCAACAGGAGTACAGGGGTGGGGCCCTAGCGTCTGAGCCAATGAGAGTCCAGAGGCGGGACCGGTAGAGACACAGGAAATGCCCGAGACCTCGGAGTCTGTGAGTGGGTAATGGGGGCGGGGTTTGTCCGTGGCTCCTCCCTCGTCCCCCTAATGTCGGGGTTGGGGAGAGGGTCGTGGCTCCCCTGTAGGTGAACAGATCCGGAGGCTACTCCGCAAAGGCTCCGGTGTGCCTGGGCCGGATCCTGACCAAGGAGCCCTCCTCCCCGGGCCTTCCGCAATCTTCCTTGGCGAGGAGTTCGGGCCTAGCTCCTCCATCTGCCGGGGTCCGGAGCGCTTGAAGTGCGCCCCATCCGGTTCCAATGCATCCCCACCTTGGTGGCCTCCTTTCCCCAGCTGCCCGCCCGCTGCCATGCCGACCCTACTGCCCCTGCGCCTGTGCCGGCTGTGGCCCCACAGCCCTCCCGTCCGGCTCCTCTCGGCCGCCACAGGGCAGCGGTGAGTTGACACCAAGGCGGGTTGTTGAGTGGGTTTCTGTCGAGACCCTTCCTGCTTAGGCCCCGCCCTATAAATTGAGATTGCTAGGATCTTTCCATTGTCAGGTGCCTTACAGGTCTGTCACATATAACCCTCGCGCGCATCGCTGAGGCCCCTGCAGATGGAGATTAATAGATGACATGCACCCCCAGCAGGATGTGATGATGGAGGCCTGAAATCTTAGCACTCTGGGAGGCTGAGATAGGAGGATTACACATAAGAACCCAGCCTGGGCAATTTAGCGATTTAGCCAGTTTGTCTCAGAAAAAAAAACTAGAGGTGTAGCTTAATGTGAATGCCCTGAGTTCAGTTTCCAGTGTGTGTGTATGTGGAGCGGTAAGGGACACTGTCACAGTAAGTTAGGTGGCGCATCAGAAATCTGAAGTCAGGTTAAACCCAATGTGCTTTCCATAACTTTTTTTTTCTTTTTTTGAGGCAGGGTCTTGCTATGCAGTTCAGGCTGGCCTAGAGCTCACTTTGTAGCCCAGGCTGGTCTTGAACTGGCAATGATCCTCCTGCCTCAGCCTCCTGAGTGCTAGGATTACAGATATATGCCACCACACCTGGCTCCATGGCTCTTATGGTTGTCAAGATCACTGCGTGTAACCCATTGACATGGGGGAGGATGAGTACAAAGATGCAGATTCTGTGGGCCTTGGGAATTGAACCCAGAACTTTGTGCACAGTAGGTAATCTCCCTACCACTAAGCTAGAGCACATGTAGCTCCTTTTTATTCTGGGGGACAGGATCTTACTGAATTGCCCAGCCTTGAATTTGTGATCCTCCTGTCTCAGCCTCCCAAGTAGCTGAGATTGCAGGAATGTGACAATGAACCCAACTGTTTTTTTTTTTTTTTTCGTATCGGGAATCCAACTCACGACTTTGCACTTGCCAGGCAGGTGCTGTGCCACTGAATTATATCCCCAGTCCTGTTTGTATTTGACATGGGGTCTTAATGTATTGCCCACGGTGACCTTCAATTTCTGGGCTCAAGCAATTCTCCTGCCTCAGTTTTGCATGTAGCTGAGACCTCAGGGTTTGCTAATCTCTTTTAAACAAGCTTTCATCTGTTCTCTGGGTGTGGTGGCATATACCTGCAATCCCAGGACTCAGGAGGCTAAGGCAAGAGAATTGCCATGAGTTCGAGGCCAGCCTGGACTACACAGTGAGCTCAAGACCAGTGCGGACTACACAAGACACTGTCTCAAAAAAAAAAAAAAAAAAAAAAGCCAGACATAGTGGCACATGCCTGTAATCTCAACACTCAGGAGGCTGAGGCAGGAGGATTGTTGAGACCAGCCTGGGCTACAAAGTGAGCTCAAGGCCAGCCTGAATTACATAGGAAGACCCTGTCTCAAAAAAGACAAAACAACCAAAACCAAAAAAACCAAAAACAAGCTTTCAGGTGTCTGTGATGCCAAGGTCTGAAGACTACACTTTGAGAAGTCCCGACAATGCAGGAGACACTCTCAGAGGGAGGGGTAATCTGGGGATATCTCTATTTTTGGAACTGCCTCAGCTCCTGAAGTCTGAGTTGAAGGGTGTGGCGTAGGGAGGCTGGGAGGGTCAGGGCAGGGGGTTCCCTCTGGGTGCCCTCAGCCCCTGAAAGTTTAGGCCTCTCTCCACAGGTCTGGCCCCAGTAATTATTATGAACTGTTGGGTGTGCATCCTAGTGCCAGCATGGAAGAAGTTAAACGAGCTTTCTTCATTAAGTCCAAAGAGGTATGAGTGCCCCCAAGGTGGAGAGGAAGAGGGCATCTGAGCCAGGTAGGGGTGCACTCCAAGTTCCCAGGAAAAGACCTTTCATCTGGCTGGTGCCACATTCCCTAAGGCTGCACGGAGATGGAAGGGGCTCAAGGCTCTGCCTAGGTTGGAGGAATGGCTGGCAAGGAGCCAGGCTAGCTTTTTTTTTTTTTTTTTGAGATGGGTCTCACTAGATAGTTCAAGCTGGCCCTGAACCCACTATATATTCCAGGCTGGCCTTGAACTCATAGTGATCCTCCTGCCTCCGCCTCCTCAGTGCTGGGATTACAGGCATGGGCTACCACGCTGGTTTAGGCTTTCTTTTCTTTTCTTTCTTTTTTTTTTTTTTTTTTTTTTTTTTTTTTTTTTTTTTTTTTTTTTTTTTTTTTTTTTTTTTTTTGTCTTTTTGGACAGGGTCTCACTATGCAGTTCAGGCTGGCCTTGAACTCACTTTGTAGCCTAGGCTGGCCTCAAACTCCCAACAATCCTCCCGCCTCAGCCTCTCGAGTGCTGAGATTATAGGTGTGCACCACCGCAGCCAGGCTTGCTTTTCTTGATATCTGCTCTTAAGAAACCTGGATAGAGGCCCATGGAGAGAGCAGGGGGCTGGAAATGGGGGGAGGGCTTAAATGAGGGGAGAGGACAGGTGTCTGTGCTTCTTGATGCTCTCTCTCGCTGTCTTGAGGGGTCAGGCAGTCTAAGGGTAAGGGTGCATTGCCCAGACAATGCCTCTGAGAGCGATAGAGTCCTTGTGGGTAGATGTCATCAGGATGGGCCCTGAGTAGGGACATGGAAAGAGAGATAATGAGTCCTGCCCCACCCCAGCTGCACCCTGACAGAGACCCTGGTAACCCGGCCCTGCACAGCCGCTTTGTAGAGCTGAATGAGGCTTACCATGTGCTCAGCCGTGAGCAGAGCCGCCGCAGCTACGACAGTCAGCTCCATTCAGCCAACCCCCCAAAATCGTCAGGGACCACAGCCTACCCCAGGTCTACCAGACAAACACACAGGTACAGCAGTCCTGTCCTCACTTGCTGCTACCTCCAAGTTTCCAGGAGAGCCTCATCTCTACATGGTCCCCTCTGCCTCCCAGCAGCTCCTGGGTGCCCCCCAACGAACAATACTGGGCCCAGTTTCATGGTGTGAGGCCACAAGGGCCTGAATCACGGCGGCAGCAGCGGAAACACAACCAGCGGGTGCTGGGGTACTGCCTCTTGCTCATGCTCGCAGGCATGGGCCTGCACTACGTTGCCTTCAGGTGCATCCGTGTCCTCCCCAGGGTGGTAGCAGAGGCAGGAGGGTGGGGGAAGCCCAGTGTGGTCAGCCAGCCAGCCATAGCACGCTACGACCTGCAAGCTGAGTCTCAAGCTAGGGTTGCATGATCTTGGCATTTGAAGCCTCTATTTACTCAGAAAAGGCGGTACTGCAAGGAGGGCTCATGTTGGCATTATCAGCTTTTCATAATTTGAATGTAAATCTTTGGTGCTGGCTGCCAGGTGGGCTGGAGCCAAGTAACATCATGCAAAGAAGTAAATGTATTGTAACTGAGCCTCCCCAGTGACAGCCCTTATGCGGCTGCTGGTGTCCCCTGCCACTCTCATCCATACCATGATATGGATTGGGAAATCCAGCAAAGATAGGCAGAAGCCAGCACCCACTGCCAGCAGCCTGCCCAATTAAGTGATAGAGACAGAAGCAGGACCCCTTCTGGCCTTGGGGTGGGGTGGGGAACACCCCCATGCCACAGCTGCTTCACTGCCTTCAGCAGGACAGCCAAGGACTTGCGGTGCTCCTGGACCCCGGGAGACCCAGGCTACTCCGTGCTCCTCTTCTCACAGGTCACACACAGCCAGACCTAGGTCCCTGGAGATGAAAAGCTGGGAGAGACCCTGGAGCTGGTGGAGGAGGGGAGCACTAGAGGGACAACAGGGACGGCAGGGACTAAAGTTCTCGCTTGCGGGCAACCCCCTTGCAGGAAGTTGGAGGAGATACACCGCAGCTTCATGGATGAAAAGGACCGGATCATCACCGCCATCTACAACGACACACGGGCGCGGGCCAGGTCTGTCCCCACTCCGTCCCGCCCCTGCCAGTACTGGCACCACCCTCCAGAGTCCCTGGCCCGACCGCTCTGGTGCTTTCTCCTCCAGGGCCAACCGAGAGAGGCTCCTGCAGGAGCAGCACCCGGGGCTGCAGCCGCCGCCCTCCGGGGGTTCCCCAGGCTCCCGGCTCGTGCCCCCTAGCGCCGGCCACTGAGGGGCTTTCCAGAGCCGCAGGGCATTCGCGCCTCGCTGAGGTCCCGGCCTGTGTACTCCCCACAGCGCGTGCAATAAAGCGGTTCTCAGAGCTCCCCCTGTCCCGCTCTCTCCTTCGGGCCCTATGCCCGCGCCCCCCTTCAGGCGCCGCCACCCGGGAGCCCGGCCCCCTGGGCGGTGCGTCCCCTCTCCGCTCCGCCCTGCCCCGCGCCCGGTGGGGAGCGCGTGTGTGGGTCACATGAGCCGCCAGCCCGGGCCCGGCCCCCCGCTGCCCCGCTGTCCCGCCGTCCCCGCTGCCCGCTGTCCGCCACTGCCCGCCAGCCCGCCCGGCTCCTCCGGCCGCTGCGCCGCGCTGCGCTGCCTGAGCTCAGGGCTCGGGAGGGGGCCGCGGAGCAGCCGCCCCCCGCCCCCGGCCCCCGCCCGCCACGCCCCGGCCCTAGCGATGGGGCTCGGGCCGTCGCCCCCTGCACTGCCGGGCTAGGGCAATGCGGGCGCCTCCGGCGCTCAGCCCCCATGGGCACCATGCGCCCCCTGCTCCGCCGCCTGCTGCTCGCCGCGCTCCTGCAGCTGGCCCCCGCCCAGGTACGCGCAGCCCCAACGGCCCGCCCACCCCGCCGTGCCCTCTCAAGGTTGGCGGAAGTAGGGAGGCGCCCAACGGCCTTGGCCTCCAACTTGGACACCGCGGGGTGCCCGGGCATCCCGGGGGAGGTGCCCCTCGGAGCTGGCCCTCCAGCCCAACCCTGGGCCACTGCCCCGCCCCACCCCTTCCCTTGGGCACCGTAGGTGGGCGGAGCTGCCTTTTTGCCCCGCAGGACCTGGTTCCTGCCCACTGGGCCCACTCTTGACCTGACCTGCAGCCCCCCAGCAATCCCAGCCCTGAGGGTTGGAGATTTGGCTGAGTGTGCCTGGTGGGTCTTGGGCCAGGGCAGGTCCTTGGGCCAGGAGACAACAGGTAAAGCTAGTGCTGAGGCCCTGGCTACAGAGCAGTCTGGAAAGATGTCAGAGAGGAGGTGAAGCCTCCAGATAACAAGGCAGGGGGCAGCCATGGGCCCCTCCTCCTAGAGTGCACCTGGGGTCCGGGTCTCTTCTCTCCGCAGGCCCCGGTCTCCCAGAATGATGCCCCTGGTCATCAGAAGAAAGGTAATAGTTGCAGTAATTTGGCATCAGCCGGTGCTAAGTGGGTCTGCCCCATGCCCTGATTCCAGGCTCGGAATGGCTGTCATCTTGCATAATCGCAATTCTCCTGTGAAATGAAGATTAGTGTCTTTTCTGCCAGTTTCATAGAAGTTGGGGCAGATGGGTTGCTGGGTTCTCAACAAACGGGCCTGGGAAAAACCAGCTAAGAGGGTAGAAGACGGAATAGTAGAGTGTGGCCGTCACATGGGGACTGGAGAGGACAGGTTCTGGGACCAGCTTCAGGAAACCCAGTGGGGACTTAACCCTTATGTGTCTGTCCACAGTTGTGTCATGGATAGATGTGTATTCACGTGCCACCTGCCAGCCTCGGGAGGTGGTGGTGCCCTTGACTATGGAGCTTATGGGTACTGTAGCCAAACAGCTGGTGCCCAGCTGCGTGACTGTGCAACGTTGTGGTGGCTGCTGCCCTGACGACGGCCTGGAATGCGTGCCCACTGGGCAGCACCAAGTCCGAATGCAGGTACCAGGGCAGGTGGGGCAAACAGGCTGGGGGGACAGTGGTGCTCTGGGGGCCAGGCCAGCTCAAAGAGCAGCACACAGGAAGCTGGAGGCTGGCCACCGGGGTCCTGGCTATTGGAGGAGTCATTCTCTCTCCAGCCTACAGCCCCGTCCCTGTCTCTCCATGTTCTTCTCCCGAGCACAGATCCTCATGATCCGGTACCCAAGCAGTCAGCTGGGGGAGATGTCCCTGGAAGAGCACAGCCAATGTGAATGCAGGTGCCAGCCAGGACCAGCTTCTGAGCTTGCAGAGTCCAGGCGTGGGGGTTGTCGGGTGTGGCAGTGCTCTACAGTGGGGACCAGGTGTCTAAGTGTGAAGCGAGAGGTAGGCCTGGGATCTGGGGCCAGAGAGCAGGATGCTTGGCTTTCCTGATCTTTCTCCTCTCTTTGTGTTTGTCATTTTTACTTTTCAGACCAAAAAAAAGAGAGCGTGCTATGAAGCTGGACAGGTGAGTCCCTCAGGCTCCTCCAGAGGTGGCTTTGGAGCCTAGGCCCAGCACCCAGGATATTATGTGTGGATAGGCCAGGGGGTTCACAAAGGAGTCACACACTTTGGTTCTTCCCCAGTGTTTCCCTCCACCTGTCTTCCCCCTCTCTTTCTGTGATTCCCAGATCCGTACACCCTGGCTGGTCCTCAACTCCTGGGAAGATTCTTCCTTCCCCATACATGTTGCTTCTCCTCCTAGGGCTGCCACCCCCCATCACCGCCCCCAGCCCCGCTCTGTTCTGGGCTGGGACCCTGTCCCCGGAGCACCCTCCCCAGCTGACATCACCCATCCCACTCCAGCCCCAGGCCCCTCTGCCCACGTTGCAGCCAGCGCCGCCAGCGCCCTGACCCCCAGACCTGCCACTGCCGCTGCCGACGCCGCAGCTTCCTCCGTTGCCAAGGGCGGGGCTTAGAGCTCAACCCAGACACCTGCAGGTGAGCAGGCTGGGGGTGGGGGTGGCAGCACTTATCTGGGAAGCCATTGCAGCTGTGTCCTGGAGCAGGCCCAGGGTGAGCCCCTCAGTGGAAGAGGGCCAGGAAGGGAAGCTGCTGAATGTGTGGGATAAACATTTAGCAAGCATCTGCTGGTACTGGGCTCGGTGTAAACTCTGTGGACTGTAAACGCTGCTCACATCTGAATGGGCAAATCAGACACAGAAGAGGTGATGCTGGCAGAGGATGCCAAGGGCTGCAGCAGGGGCACCTGACATCATCTCTGAGTGGTCAGCCATTCAGGGGGGATATCTGCCTAGAATGGATACTTGCTGAGCACGGGGCCTTCTCAGGAGCCCCTGTGACAGACATTGCCCCGCTGGACTCCCCACAGACCGGGGGATGTGTTGGAACCTTTGGGCACCTTTGTCAGCAGTGCCTCTCAACACCCCTGTGCTCCTCAATGAGGCCATGCAGTGATGTCATGTGAGCCAGGCCGGGGGGCTTCCGGGAGCAACAGGAGAGACGGGTTGGCAGATGTGAATAGGAGTGCATCAACAGGTCCTGCGGCTGAGCTTGGCCAGCCAGAACAGGTCTTTCTCAACCCCTGCAGGTGCCGGAAGCTGCGAAGGTAACACATTGCTTTTCAGACTGTGGGGCCACTTGCCTCATACATCACACCCCATCGGAGAAGAAAGGGGAACCTGAGAACAGCCCAACCCAAGACCTTGGTCCTAGTGGAAGCCCCTCCAGGACCTGGGCCTCTCAGAGGATTCTCCTCCTGTCCTTCTCTCCTGACACTGCCTTCTGACAGAGTTGATATGTGGTGGCAGCATAAGGGGTCACGTCCCAGCTGGGGGGGTGCTGTGTGCTACCCTGTGCACATAAGATGAGCATTTTACATCTGGCTCCTGCCTCCCCTCGCCAAAGAAGACCCCCCACCTCTGCAAATAATAGGATTTGGGCTTTGGTATGGAAACTGTGATTCCCCCAACCTTGATAAAGAAGATAGAAGGAGTTATCCCTGCCTGTGTCACTGTTTGTCACTATCCAGGCTGGCTGGTTTGCATCCCTGCCTGCTAGACCTGAAGCTCGTCTTACCCACTCATTGTGAGGCCTAAGTCCTTGCCGGGCACTCGCTGTGCGGTCTCACCAGAGCCTGGATCATGGATTCACCACTTCCCCAGGGATTCGCCACTTCCCTGGGCACTTGAACCCTTGCACCCAGTTTATCACAAGGGTTCTGCCTGTGGCCAATGAACTTGTGTCTGCTGAACAAACAACCTTGGTTCTTACTGCCTTTTGCTTGTTTGTTTTGAGACAGGGATTCACTATGTAGTTCAAGTTGGCCTTGAACTCATTATGTAGCCCAAGCTGGCCTTGAACTCACAGAGATCCTCCTGCCTCAGCCTCCTGAGTGCTGGGATTACAGATGTACAATACCACACCCAGCTCTTTTTTAGTAGTTGGCACTTATGATCTGATCTCAGGTGGCCGGGTCTGTAACCCATTTCTTTTTTTTTTTTTTTTTTGCGGTACTGGGGATCGAACTCCGGACCCTGCGCTTGCTAGGCAAGCGCTTATTCCACTGAGCTATATCCCCAGCCCACCCAGCTCTTTTTAAAAAAACTTTATTTATTTATTTTGTGATACTGGAGATTGAATCTAGGGGCGCTCTACCGTTGGGCTACCTCTCCAGCCTTTTACATTTTTTTTTCATTTTTCAGTGCTGGGTTTTTTTTTTTTCCGTATATGTGCTGCTGAAGTGAGCACTCAGTGCTGGGATTAAACCCAGGGCCTTGTGTGTCCTAGGCAAGCACTCTACCTTTTTATTTTGAGACACAGTCATGCTAAGTTAGCTACGCTGGACTTGAACCTGTGGTCTTTCTGCCTCAGCATCCCCAGCAGCTGGAATTACATGAGGGTGCTACCATTCCTGGCTATCCCTTTCTGAGCCTGAGTTTCAATATATGCATAGGGAGAGAAGAAATGATTGCCTGGTCAGGGCCGCTGTGCTCTAGACAAGTTTGAGTCTGTCTTCACATAGAAGAGACTCCCATTTTCCCTGCTGGGCAGCACTTTTAGTATCTGCTGCTTTTTTCTTCATGTAGCAGGGCTCTAAAACACACGCCTGCCTGCTCCCCCCCATCACTCCTCTCTACCTTAAAGGGAAGTACCAGAAGGCTGTGGCTAGTGCATTTGGTGTAGGAGACAATCCCATCTCCCCAACCTACAGTCCTCTTCCTTCCTTCCTGCCGCTATAGGCTCGCTGTCCTGATGCTGCTTAAGCTTCCTGAATTGTCTGACCCAAGCTCAGCCCCTAGTGCCGGGGGCCAGCCTTGGGGACCAGTGCTTTGCCCTGCGAAGGCACGACCAGGAACAGAGCCAAAAACAGCAACCCTAATGGAGGCTTCCCTGAGGTGCCAGGTTTATGGGTGTGGTGGTGACCCTGGTGAGCCCGAGCCAGGAATGACTTAAAACTCCCAAGAGGCAATGGGTGATACTGATGACTACTTTTAAATCATTTTCTCAGCTTTAATGGTCATAGGGACCTACAGCTAACACCTCTGCACCCACTTACCCCTTTGTGCATCGATGTACAAAGCTTCCCGTGCATCTCCTGGCTTTATCCTCAGTTCTGAGGTCTGAAGTCCAAGTTATTACCCTCCATTTATGACCCATTCATAACTGAGAAAATAGGCTCTGAAAGGCAAACTGATCTGGGGACTTGCCTAGCACTCAGTGTGGCTGCCTCTCAACTACAAGTTTGTTACATCAGTTAGTGGACATCTACAGTATTGGGCCCTGGTGGATACTGAGGCACATGAAAGTGGTATAGGAGGGGGCTCAGCCTGACTTGTTAGAGACCTGGCCATGCTTGCACCAGGCAGCAGCAGGCCAAGTGCTGGGGTTCAGGAGGGAAGGGCCTCCCACTCCAGGCCTGGGCCTGAAATTACTCTTTGGCTCATCCTTACAGGAACCTGTAGGGTGGGTGTCACCAAGCATGTTTACCAGACTCAAAGGAATATGGTCAAGGTCACACAGCGAACTAGTGACAGACCTGTAATTCAAACCCAGCTGTTTCCACAGCAGCTAATGGAGTCTGAGGCAGGCAGGATGGCTGTGGGAGATGCTGGGGGCGACTTAAGATGGCGCTTAAGACCGCCCCCCGGGATTCGCGCCTAGTTGACCGAAATGTCACCTTGGCCGGAAGTGCCTTTGGCCCTTTCAGAAGTCACTTTCTCCAAACCCCGCAGAGTACAGCTCCGGCGGAAGTGACGTAAGGATACGGAGGCGGAGCTAGGGCCTAAGCCGCGCTGCAGCGGGTTTCGCAAGGTCCAATGAGGGAGGGCGGCGTGGCCCGGCCGGTGGGGAAGGGAACGCGCTTGCGCAGAGGTGGCCGCACGAGCGGGGTTGACTCCGGGGGCGCGGCGAGGAGGTGAGCGGGGGGCCACAGCCCAGGCTCGGGGGGAGCTGGGGTGCAGGAGGGCAGGCTGGATCAGGCCGGGTAGGAGCGGGCCAGTGCTCTGGGTGCCGACGGGGGTTCGGTGGAAGGAGACGGGACTGGGGTTGGAGCTGTCCAGAGATGTCGCAGGGGGAGGGTTTTCACGCTGTACGGGGCGGAGCCCTGGGACTCGGGGCGGAACGTGGGACCAGGGCTGGTGGGACCTCAGAGCTGGTGCGGGTGGAAGGAGGAGCGCGGCAGTTGGAGGCGGAACCAGGGCTGCTGGGGGGTGGAGCCTGGTACTTGGAGGAGGAGCGGGAACTGGTGGCGGGTGGAGCCTTGTGTTTGGAAACAGAGGGGGGCGGAACCCAGGCATTAGGGGCGGGGCTTTATCCGGTGAGTGGTCCGGCTCCGGTTCAGGAAAAGGGATCTAGTTCTGCCGAGGGTGGGGCTGCGGAAAAGGGGGCGGAGCTTCATTCTCTAGGGGGCGGGACCAAGGAACCTAGCGAAGGGCTAAACCTGAGTAATGCCCCGGGACGTCCGCGCGGGGGCGGTCTCCGCGGTGGCCGTGCCTGGGGACGCGGTAGGCCGAGGACTCCCCCCGGAGAAGTGGTGTGGGTGGAGCGGGCTCGGCGACCAGCCGACACAAGCCCAGTCTGGGTGCCCCGACGGCCCCCGAGGGCCCAGAGCTGGGGCGGCGCCCCAGGCGGAGACACGGGTCCGGGCTGGGGGGTACCTCCGGAAGAACGGGGCTCCCGGGAACCTCCCACCGGGGATGTATGGGTGCCTCGGGGTCGACCCCCCGCAGCAACCGCAGAACTGTGGGTATGCTGGACAGGGGGCAGCTGGGTGTGGCGTGAGTGGGGCCGCCCAGTTGGAGCAACTGTTGTGCAGCCAGATAGGGTCTGGACGTTGCGTAAGGGGACGGGTGGGAACTGAAAAGCAGAGATGGAGACCAAAAAGGGGGGGAGGTCAGGGGGGGAGCAGAGGGGCGGGGCCCTGGCTGCTGTGGCCTCCCCTGACCCCCTCCCCTCGCTGCTGGGGTCCTCAGCCGAGCCCCCTTCTCACTGGACTGGTAAGTGTGGCCGTGGAGTCTGGGGGAGAGGGTGGTGACCTGGGACGAGGGGAACCCCTGGGCAGGCGAGATATGGTGGGGTTTCAGTCTTCCAGGGTCCTCCTTGTGTTCCATGCCCTCCCCACCCTCCTCCCGGTCGATTGGTCGGGGTCTGTGCCCACAGAGACATGAGGCTGAGCTGGGTCCTGACAGTATTGTCCATCTGCCTGAGTGCCCTGGCCACGGCCACGGGGCCCGAGGGCAAACGGAAGCTGCAGATCGGGGTCAAGAAGCGGGTGGACCACTGTCCTATCAAATCGCGCAAGGGAGACGTCTTGCACATGCACTACACGGTGGGTGAGGGGGTGGAGTTTCTGTGGTGGGTGGGGCTTACAGAGATCAGAAAAGTCTTGAGAACCTGGTTTGTCCCCGCAACCAGGAGGGTGATGAAGGGGAATTCTTCTTTTGCTTCTAAGCTCGTTTCCGGTGTTCCCCACTGTCTTCCCAGGGTGGGTGCCGGCAGGCATGACAGTGTACTGTGAATTGTCCAAGGTTCTCTCCCCTACAAGGGATATGGCCACCAGTGCAGTGGAGATCTGCTTGATGGGGAGAACAGATGAATGAGGGGTGTCAGCAATGGTTCCTCATCTTCACTGGTCCTCTATTGTCCCACAGGGAAAACTGGAAGATGGGACAGAGTTTGACAGCAGCCTGCCCCAGAACCAGCCCTTTGTCTTCTCTCTTGGCACAGGCCAGGTCATCAAGGGCTGGGACCAGGGGCTGCTGGGGTGAGTCTGGGAGTGGGCCAGGGTGTGCATGGTCCTGGTCCAGGAGGTGAGCTGGGAGTCAAGCTGGAGCTGGGGGAGCTGGGAGCCTGAGTGTTGCCACCTGCTAAGCATATGTTGTCCTACAGGATGTGTGAAGGGGAAAAACGGAAACTGGTGATCCCATCTGAGCTGGGTAAGAAGTACTTCCTGGGGGATGGGGGTTCAGGGTATGTGGAGTGAAGGGTGAAGGTGGCTTCAGCCTCACTGGACTCCAAGCTATCTATTCACTGTAGTACCTCTCCCAAGGCTGGCTGTGTCTAGCAGCAGGAATGGCAAGACTCGAAGCATGCAGCTGTGATGCCTGTCCTACAGCTGTCCCACCAGACCTTTGCCATCCCCTCCCATTTCTGTCCCACCCTCCACTCTGGCCCTCTTGAGGCAGAAAGATCACCCTGCCCGTTCCCACTGAGCTGAGGTAGAAGAGGGTTTGGTCACAGCTTACTTTGTTTCTTTCTCTGGTTTTTTAACACAAGGTCTCACTAGATAGTCCAGGGTGGGTTGGAACTCCAGGCAATCCTCCCACCTCAACCTTCTGAGTGCTAGGGTTAAAGAAGTGCACTCCCACTCCTGGTTTCACTTTGTTTCTCTGCATTTTTTCACAGGGTATGGAGAGCGGGGAGCTCCTCCAAAGATCCCAGGTAATACCCTTTCTTGCATCCCCATGCCTCCTGCTGGGGCCCAGGTTCCAGTCTGACCCCACCTCTCCCTCCAGGTGGTGCAACCCTAGTGTTCGAGGTGGAGCTGCTCAAGATCGAGCGCCGGTCAGAACTGTAGCCAGCTTCAAAGGGGTGGGGGGGGGGACCCCATAAGGGACCAGATTGTTTAAAAAGCAAACAAAAAATCTTAAAAGTCCAAGGAGTGAGCATGTGTTTCTTTGTGGGCCCTGAGACTTAGATAAGACCACAGCTTCAGTGGATGGTGTATAACTCAGTGGCTGGAGTGCTTGCTTAGCATATACAAGGCCTGGGATATGATCCCCAACTCCCTACCCGCCATCCCCCACAAACCACAGCTCCCGCCTCCCCTCTTACTGCAGAGCTTCAGGTCTGGGCTCATGGGCATGGTGACCCTTGTTCAGAGAGAAAAGAAAGTACTGAGGGCTGCCTGTGACACTGCTCCCCAGCCACTTCCAGTGCCTGTCTGGGAGCCAGCGCTGGGCTATTGCCATGGCTACATCGCCTCAAAGGCCTGCGGTCACCTGGGAAGAAGCTGAGCTGGCAGCGGTTGTAGGGAAGCCTAAAAGACCCTAAAAGACCAGCCAAGCCTGTGATTACTGTTCCAAAGGCATGTCCTAGCTTTATTAAAGGGCCCGTGCCGCAGATTCAATATAAAAACACAAAAAGTCCCATCAGTTTAATAACAATAAAAAAACCCCAAAAATGGAAAACTAAGGGGGCAAGGGAAAAGACCCATAGGCCAGGGGCACAGGGAGCCCTGCTCATGGCACCAGGCCCAGCTGCAGGGTCCCCCGTTATTGCTGTTGCTACGAGGTCTGAGGGGCAGCGATTGTCCTGTGGGAGCCACCATTCACCTGGGTCAGGGACCCTTACTTCTTCTGGGGTGTGCTCAGCTTCTGCATGCCCCGGATCTTGTCCAGCAGGCCAGAGATGAAGGCCTAGATAGGAAGGGGACATTAGGAAGACCAACTCCCAAGCTGATAGGAGCCCAGGCTTCCCTCCCCACCTTTTGGAGGAACCACTTACCTCAGTGGGTTTGTAACAGTCAACCAGCAGCTCCTGGGTGGGGGGTAAAGACACAGTGAGTTCTCAGGGATCCACGTCTAGAGCTCACCTATACCACTTTCAAGGAACTGGGGGTCACCTGTGGCTTAGATGTCATTGCTAGGGGACCATCAACCCCAGTTTGCAGAGGCAGAAATTGAGGCCGAGTCTCAGTCCAAAGGTGGCGTAGTTTCAGCACCTTGTTTCCCCAAAGAACAGTGCCTCCTGGCAGCACCCCACCTGTTGCCCCTGCCCATCCCTGGCCCTTCTCTCACTTTGACCCTGGCAGCCCGGGTATCGTCACTTTCCATGTCCAGGAGCTCGTCCACATCGATCTCCAGCTCTGGGATCTCCTCTTCCTGGGGTGGGAGTAGGGGTGGCAGGGGGAGAGAGAGACAAGGGCCTGAGTTGGTGTGAGAGGGGCTGGCAGGTTTCAGTTCCTGCCTGTCTAAGGAGCAGACCAGCCCTCTGCCCAGCAGACGATGGCAGCTGCTCTTGAGAAGGAAAACAGATCAGGCTGGTGCCAAGGCAAACTGCCCAATGTGGGGGGGACGCTTCCTGTCCCTGCCAGTGGGCACCCGGGGTGCCAGACAAGGCCAGACAGCCAGGGCTGGGGGCCTTGGACTGGGAACCCAGCAGATGTGTCTCCCCAGCATCCGGGCCCCCATGTCACTAAGAGCACTGGTGGGGGCCAGCTGTCCCAGTTCATCACAACCCCCTCCCCTCCCCCAAACACCTGTCACAGCTTCCTGGGAGTGAGGAGGAAGTGAAGGGTGAGGGGTCAGGGGGAAGGATCCATGCCTGGTAAAGGGGAAACAAAGAGCCTATGCTTTGGGGGAGGAAGGGGACGCCCACCACCCCTCCTCCCCAGGAAGCTGCTACCCTGTTTGGAGCCAGCTGCGCTCCAGGGCTAGGCGAGGGTGAGCAGCACCAGGCAAGCCCACTCCTCCACCCTGCCCCCTGGGGCCTGAGTCACCATCTGAGCAAATGGGGAGTCATGGGGTGGAGAACCAGAGCCCAGAAAGATCGGGCTAACCTGCCCACATACAAGATGGAGTTCCAGGCTAGCCCACTAAAACAATCGAGGCGCTCCACAGTATCCCCACCAGTGCATTTAACAGAAGTCCAATGTAGCTAACTCCAGGCAGGTTACACCTTCCACCGTCACCCTGGCTAGCCTGCCCCCTGCCAAAGCCAGGCTATCCCTCAAGGCTTCTTGGAGGGCACCTCGCTTGACCTGGGGAGTGGCACGAGGGAGGTTGGGTCTGAGAGACTTAGGTCGGATAAGAAAGAGCACAAGGGGGGGGGCGGAGGTTGAAAAGCGGTGCGCGCCCAGGCGGAGCACCCTCTGACTCCGATGACAGGCGGGCAGGCTGTGGGACTCCCCGGCAGGACGGCTCAGGACTGACTTTGGGTGTCGCGCGAGGAGGGGAAACATACCTGGCAGTCATAGAGGCGCGTGAGCTGTTCCAGGATCCACTCCTCCAGGTTGAGACGCTTCCGCAGCTCCTTGCGGTCGTACTTGACGGTGACCTTCCCTTGGCGTCTCACTGGGCCCTCGTCGTCCGCGTCGCCCGCGCCCTCACCCGCGGCCCCCGGGGGGCTCTGAAAGTACACGCGGGGGCCAGGGCCGCCGCTGCCCGGTCCGGGGGCTGGAGCTGCCAACGCCGCGCCCCCCGCGGGCCCGCTGTCCGCCATGGCGGCCGCCGGGGCCACGTGCGCGTGTCCGGCCCCTCCCTGCGCCGCCGCCTCCGGACGCCCGCCGGCCGGCTCCGGGCCGTTCGGTCCGGCTAGCTCGCGGGCTCGGGTCCGCGCGGTTCCGCGGCTTGGGCGGCGGCGGGGGTGCCCGGGGGCAGCTGCAGCATGCGGAGCCCCCGGGCCTGGCTTGGGCGCGCCCCGCCCCTCCCCTCCCTTCCCCACCGACCCGCCCGCCCTTTGTCCCCCGCGGCCGCCGCCCGCCGCAGCCGCCGAAGCCGCTTTCTCTGTCTCGCTTCTTCCTCCGCCCCCGACCACACCCCCTTAAAGGCCCAGCCTGCTCGGGGCCCCTCATTCTCACCCCGCCTCTGGGGAGGGCCTAGTGAAAAGCGGTCCGCGCCTGGCTCTCTGCACCCCTAATTAACCTTGCAGCCCCAACCGGGGGTACTGTGCGCCTAGGGTGTTCACGCTGCCGCCGGACCCTGGTCCTCTTTGAACCCTGTCTCATTCTGTCCTCCTTGTAGCAGGAACTGGGACCACCTAGGTTTGGAGGGTAGGTGGCCGCTGTGCAAGGCAGGTCCGGGGGAGCAACTTGGGAGACCCCGAAGTCTGGGGCCCCCGACTTCTGGCTAGCAAGGGTCGGGCGTGCTTCTCTGCGCCGGCAGACACGTGCACACAGCTCCGCGGAGGGGCAGTGGAAAGAGAAGGGGAGCTGCCCTGGTGCCCGACGACCTACTTGGCGGGGCCCCACGCTCATCATGAAGAAGTCCCGCGTGGGGTGAGCCACCCCACGACCTGAAGGGCCAGCCCAGGGCAGCCACCGCCCACTGGCCGAGATGGCGGCGGGGGCGCATTGTGGGAAATGTAGTTCATGGCCAGGTCCGCGTGGCCGCCCTGCACCCGGTGGGGCCGGCCAGGGAGCACACCTGTGTGGGGGCTCCCTTCCCCATCCGGCTTGGCCGCGCCCCGAAACCAGAGCGGGAACTGGGGAGGAGACTCCGACGCAAAGAGCTGGAGAGTCTGGGCGCCGAGACCCAGGATAACGAAGGTAATACCAGCATCTGGGCTCAGAATGCCCGTTTACCCAGACCCTCACAGTGGGTTCTGAAGCAGGCGAATGCATCCTATTCCCTCCCCCTTAGATTGTCTGCATCTTTTAAGTGTCCTCGTTCATTTCTTCATTGTGCCTCCCACTTCTAGGCGGTGAGCTGCAGGAGAGCTGCGTGGATCTGCCCGCTCCTCTTCAAACCCTGGAATGTGAGGAAATTACCGGGTCCTGCGGAAACCCAGCACCTAGAGCTGTCAGATTGTTAGCAGGCGCCCCACACTGTTGAAATGAATAAGTGAAAGAATGAATGGGTGGGTGTGGTGAGTTGTTTCTGGATTGCAAATTCGAGCCATCTTGAACAATTAGGAAAGACCCCATCTCTAAATAAATAATTTTTTTTTTTAATGAGCAAAAATGACTGGATTCCTCAAAAGGTTGTGGTTTAGTTGAGTCACAGGGCTAGATAAATGGGGAGCTGGGATTTTGAGCTCTGTGACTCAGCCCCCATTCTCCCACCCCAGTTTAAGGTCCCTACTCACCCCCTCACCACCTTTCCCTGGACACCCTTCAACGGGCTTGTGCAGTCCAGCCTGGCTGTCTTTATAACAGCATGCTCACCCTCTGGAGTCCCAAACAGGACCTCAGGATCCAAGAGGCGGAAAGCCCCAATCCCTTAGAGGTACTCTTTCTCTGGACCCCGGGGGCAGAAGCCTTCATGCAGGTGGGATTCAGAAAGAGGTATAGATCGGCCCAGGGTCACACAACTGGTCCTGCATCCAAACAAGAACCCGGAACTTTACTCTCCTTCACCCCATAGCAGACAAAGAGTCAGAGAAGCGGCTGTGAACAGTGTGTGTCAAAGTGAGGTGGGTTCTTGGGCTTTGTTTTTTGTTTTTTGTTTTTTTTTGGCGGTACTGGGGATTGAACTCAGGACCTAGTGCCTGCCAGGCAAGCACTTATTCCACTGAGCTATATCCCCAGCCCCGGTTCTTGGGCTTTGGCCGGGGAAGGGCTGACAGTTGCTCTTGGCAGTCAGGCAGGACCCACCCATCCAGAGCCTGACCTCCTACTCCAAGCCTGGCCTGATAGGAGCATCGCTCTACCGAGTCCAAATTCCCCACCAAGCCCTACCTTACCCTGCCAGGGAAGGGCAGCTCTTTCTGAACCCCAGTATTGACGTGGGCCTGTGGGTGTTCATGGATTAGAGGAGGGACATATGAATGGCTCTTTGTGCCCAGCAGCTACTATGGGAGTGGGTGACCCTGAGAACTGATCTTCCTGTCCCTCAGGGCTGCTGTGAAGGTCTCCAGTTGAGCACGAATGTCAGGTGCTCCTCTGAGGGCTCTCTGGGGGATGCCCTTAGTGCCTTTCCCTCTATCCTTACCCGGTGCCACCCCCAGATTCCTGGGACCAACTCTCCTGTCCATCCAGTACCTTCCCATGGCCACTCACCCTAAAAATAGGGTGCAGATGGCATGCTGCCTTGAAGCCTTGGAAGGGGGCTGCTTGCACCTAGGACCTTAGCCATGGAGTGCAAGGCCTGGGTTCAGAGCCTGGCTCTACCTAGTAGGCCAAGAGACAGAGAGTGAGTCATTCACCTGCCCTAGCCTCCTCCAGGAGGCTGATCCTCCTGACCTCCCAGTGGCTGTGCCCAGAGCTCACTGCGTAGCAGTACCTCCCAGGCTTTGTTCTCCTGCTGGGCCCTCCTGGGACTGGGGTGTGTGTGCTGCTGCTCCACAGGCTTCCAGCTTCAGGCTGTGGTCTCCCAAGCCCCACCCTCCCAAGTGCTAGCCCTCTCCCACAGAGTGTGACTAAGGCCCTGGGGAGGGTCCCGTGGGCCATAAGCACTTTGTTAATCGAGGGTAGAGGCCGGAAGGGCTGCCTTCCTTCCACCATTACTGCTTGCCCAGAAACCCCATTACCATTACCAAGGCTAGGAGAAAAGTGTCCAAGGAGGAAGGAACCCTTTAATGGGGGGGCTGCCCTGGCCTCAGGAGAGACGGGGGTGGGGGTAAAAGAGGCCCAGGCCCAGCTATCAGGCTGCTTGCCTCTTTTCCAAGGAGCTCCTGCCCGATGCGTCTATAAAGTTCCTCTGTCCAAGGGTGAGGGTTCAAGATTCAGACCCACTCCGCTCAGATCATGGCTGTAGCTGGCAGAGTCCTTGCCCCGGCCCCGGCCCGCGCTCTTTCTTCTCCCTGCTCTGATACCATAGCTCTCCTCGTGTCAGGCTGTGTACGTGTGCGAGGGGGGTTCTCCCACCTATTCGCTTATTTCTTCTTCTGTCAACCCTAGCTTCTGGACAAGGAGACTGAGGCACAGAGAACATATGGTGCTATCCACGTGTGCTAGGTTTGAACCCAGGCCTGTAGGAGCCGAGGCCAACCTTCCCCCAGCACAGCTGTGTTCTCCCAATAAGATCTGGTGGTTCCTGGGTCTCTGATGGGTATGGCTCTGCAGCCCTGGGGAGAAGAAAGGGATCACAGATCCTGTCTCCCTATCTGTCTCAAGGAAACAGGAAATGAAGACAAAACATCAGAGGCTTGAAATCCTATGAAGTTGTGTGATCTTGGGCAAGTCCCTTCCCCTTTTTGGCCCTCTAGATAATAATCACATCTCACAGTGACAGAGCCAAAGGCAAGAAGATTCATTAGGTTAGCGTGGGATACGAGCATGGTGGGACTCTCGTGGGACTCTCGGGGGAAGGCTGGTGGTGCTGCAGCACTGCCTGCCTGGGAGGGTCTGAGAGCTCCGGGCCAAAGGGCCCGTGGGGCCACTCCTCCTCTGCTGACCCCTCCTCCCCCAGAACCAGCTCCATCTCTTTCTGGGTTTCTAGGTGACTTGGCTGGCCCCTCTGGATGAGTTCTACTTTAAACCTGCAGCTGCCGCCGCCTCTGTATTGGGGGGGCTCCCACAGGGGCCCCCAGGCAGGTGCCCCCCCAGCCAAGCCCTGCGGGAGGGGCCACAGCCCCCACCCATCCTAATGCCCATGCGTCCTCCCCTCCTCCCGGCGCTGGCACACAGATTTCAGGGCACCTGCTGTGGGCCAGGCTCTGCTGAGCCCCTCCTTTGGGGACACCCAAGAGGCTCCTGGCCCTTCTGGGCAAATAACCAAATCTCACCAGGGAGGCCGCAGAGACAAAGTGGGGTCACAGGGTCAGCAGCACCGAAGGTGGACTTCCAGGGCGCACTCTGGGTGCCTGGGTCCTTGGGAGGGAGCTGGCACCCGGCCTCCCAGGGCTGGGACCGGGAGGGGCGCCTGCCGGCGGGAGGCCCATTAACAGGCTAAGTGCTCCGGGGGAGGGGGGACTGCGCTGCCACCGCAGTGGGGTTGAGACAAAGCGAGGACACAGGATGGGGGTTGCTTTTCCTGCATGCAGCTAAGTGCAGCAGGACCGGGTGGGGACAGAGTTCTGCTTTCCCTTGCCCAAGTCCTGACCTCCAGTCGCTCGTCCAGCCGGTCTTAAGCAACTCCCGGAACACTCCGTCCCTACAACTGTACTCTAACACCAGCAGGCCCCCAAAAGAATTGTTTCTTGTTCAGTCCCCCCTCGCAAACTCCCCACTTATGCAGGTACGCCCCGCCTCATCTGCCTCTGGCTGTAGTCGTCGCCCCGGCCGCTAGGGGGAGCCGACACGAGGTGGGCGGGCCCGGGCGGGGCGGGGCCGGCGGGGGCGGGGCCCGGCGCCAGTCTCTGGTCGGTCCCGGACAGACAAGCCGGCGGGCGCTGACGCCGCGGGGCCGAAGCGGGCCGCGCGGGAGCGCGCGGAGGGAGCGGCGGCGCCGTCGGTCCCCGTCGGGTTCCGAGGGTCCCCGATCGGCTCGTGGCTCGGCTATGGCGGGCGCCAGGCCCGGCGTCCACGCGCTGCAGCTGGAGCCGCCCACGGTGGTGGAGACCCTGCGGCGCGGGAGTAAGTTCATCAAATGGGACGAGGTAAATGTGCCGGCCCCCCGCGCCGCCCAGATCCGGGAACTCCCCGCGCGCGCTCTGTCCGATGTTGGGGATCCCCACGCCGGCCTCGCCTGGCTACGGCGCCCTCATCCCAGCTCGGCTGCACTCCGGAAACTTGAGTCCCCAATCGTCCTGGTCATGAAGACTTTGTCCACCCTACAAAAGCCCAGTTTCTCAGCTGGGGGAAATTGGTGATCTCCACTCCTTGGAGCAAATACTATGAGCCCGAATAAATCCCGCGCCCCATTTCACTTGCCCTTTGCACCCCTCCCTGCCAGAGTAATTCCAGGTCCGAGACCCTGGCCTGGTCACCAGACCCCTATGGCGCTGGACGCCCTAGCAGGCTCGGGGGGCCCTCGGCCTGAGTGGGTGCCACTTTGACCCCGCTGTCCCCGGTGCCGGGCCCTGAGCGAGTTTCTCCATTGATCACTTCTTCAGCCACTCCTGGTTTTTTGCCCTGCTTCTCTGGTTCCCAGCCCAGCTCCAGGATCAGGCGGGAGTACCGAGTCACCACCCCCCGCAGTGGACAGTTCCTCCCAAGTTCCTCCACCCCTCGAAACTTTGCTCCCCACTCCTTAGCCTAGGACTTTGAACCCCAATAAATCCTGGCCTCCCCTTTTTACCCTCCTTGCTCCTGGTACTTCTCAGATGCTCAGGCCCCCACCTGCTGCACCCCATCTCGGTCCCACGCCCCACTCACGTTTTCACACCGCCCCCTCCCTGCTGCCCAGGGCCCTCTTTCTCCGGGGCCTCCACCCGGCCGGCCGCCGGAGCTCCTCGCTGTTCTTCCCGGGTCAGGCCACAGGCCTGGAAGACGCTGGGCTCCTTTCCGGCTGGGTGGGGCTGGAAGGCGTGGGAGCTGGGGGGCGGGCTGGGGGCGTGTCCTGGGCGGCAGGTGTGCGGGTGGGGGGTGCCTAGGCACCCGTCCTGGGCCTAGAAGACCCTCTCCTTCAAGGCCAGGCTGAAGGGAAAATTTCCCCTTTTCCTTCCAGTGTGATAAACCCAAATAAGGAAGTGGGAACAGGGAGAGGGCCCTGGGGTGGGGGTGGGGGTGCTGACCAGGCTTGGGGCCGGAGAGGCAGGGGCCAGACCCTGGGCAGGGCGAACGAGGCCCTAAGCACAGTAGCCACAGACCTTCTCCTCCTCACAACAATGGGGGACCTTCGCAGCAGAACCCGGTTGGGAATCCCCAAGAGAGTCTGGGGCGGTGTATCACATCGCAGTTTTAAGTGTCTGCTAACCCCTCTATCCCCAGATCAGCTGCTGGCCTTTGTAAGCAAAGCCTTCAGTGGGTGGGGCTGGTGCAATTCCGGTTCTCCAGAAGTGGAAACTGAGGCCTAACACTGTGGGGCTGTGGCTGAGGCCAGGAGCCGGGGGGCCCTCTGGGTACCTTGCTTGCCTCCCTCTTTCCCAGATCGCAGGACACTGGGACAGTTTTCTTCTTGACCTCAGTGAAGCCCTATCCTCCCCATGCCTCAGTTTGCTTCTGTGTACAATAGGGTGGTCAGGAGGTCATAGCAGGGTCACAGCTATTAAGCGCTTAGAGCTGCCCCTGGACTGTGGTGGGGTCACGTGAATGTAAGCTGCTGTATATTTGGTGATGGGATTGTCCACCAGACAATGAGCAGCATTTCAGGGATGGCACCCGACTTGAGGTGGGGACTTCTTTTGACGGGAGGGGAGTTATTTCTGTGGCCAGCTGTCCACTTGGATCCTGGGCAAATCTGAGTCCTTGACGACACCTCTCTGGCTCTTGAGTCAGTCTTGAGTTGCCTGGGCTGGCCCTGGGAATGTGCCAGGCACCGGGCACTCTTCAGAAAATGGGGCTGGTGTGCTTTCTTCCCTGCCCACTCCAGTCACAGGGCTGTTTGGGAAAAGACAGCTCACTGGCCAGCCCTGGATGACTTGTGCCTCTGTAAGATGGGGTGAACCTGTGGGACACGAGGGTCCTATGAGGTGTAAGGTGTAAGGTGGCAGGTGCTGGGCTTGGTGGCAGATTGAGGGGTGGTGACCAGCCATCACGAGGTCCCAGGGGTGCAGAAGGGCTTCGAGGCCAGACTCCCAGACCCCCTGCTTTCATCCCACAGATGCCTGTTTCCATAATGGGCCCAACTAAGGGGGTTTTGGGGTGAGGTCTTCAACTGTTGTGGAGCTCTTGGGCCTTCTGGGGAAACAGCCCAGGATAAGATCGGGGAGCCCTTCCCAGCAGGTGGGTTAGGTTTCATGGATAGAGAAGTAAGGAAACGATTTCCTTTTATTTTGTACTGGCTTTAGACCTGGGGGAGATCTACCACAGAGCTACAGGCCCAGCCCTTTTTTTTTTTTTTTTTTTTTTTTTTTTTTTTTTTTTTTTTTTTTTGGTGGTGCTGAGAATTGAACTCAGGCCTTCTCTATTTTTATTTTGAGACTGAGTCTCACTAAATTGCCCACAAGGGCTTGAACTTTCGATCCCCCTGCCTCAGCCTTCCTCAGTGCTGGAATTACAGGGATGGATCACAGAGCTCGGTTAGGGGATTTCCTAGCACAGGGAATGATAAGGCAAAAGCTGGGAGATGGGAAAAAACAGACTCCTGGAGCAAAGCAGGAGACTGGGAGGGACATTGGGGCCAGCATAGCTAATGTCATACTGAGGACTTTGGCTTTGTTCTGAGGATCACAGGCAGCCATGGCGAACCTGTGGGCTGGATGAGGCTTCCTCTTGGCCCACTGGCAGGAGCATGGGTGTGGACAGCTAGCTAGAAGGGCCCAGGGCCCAAGCCTGCTGAAGCCCTCCCTGAGCCCTGTTGTCCTGTGCTATCCTTAGGAGACCTCTAGTCGGAACCTGGTGACCCTGCGTGTAGACCCCAATGGCTTCTTCTTGTACTGGACAGGACCCAACATGGTGAGGGCAAGTGCTGGTGAGGCCGTCACAGGCCCAGGCCCCCTCTGCCCTGGGAGTGGGGCCCGGGTGCTAGCTGATCTCTCCACTGGCTCCCCAGGCAAGACGTGCTAAGAGCAAGGCCTAAGGGGAGGGGCAGCCACTGCCCACCCTGGGTGGGAAGCCTGGGGGCTCCTATTCTGGCCCTGCAGCTGTGCAGCCACCCTGTGGTATGGTTTCCCCAGGAAGTGGACACACTGGACATCAGCTCCATCAGGGACACGCGGACAGGACGTTACTCCCGCCTGCCCAAGGTGCATGAGGTGGCCCAGCACGGAGGGAAGGAGGCCCTGGGGGCAAGGACACCACTCCTCACCCTGGGCTCTTGCCCCTCAGGACCCCAAGATCCGGGAAGTGCTTGGCTTTGGGGGCCCTGATGCCCGGCTGGAGGAGAAGCTAATGACAGTGGTAGCTGGGCCAGACCCAGTAAATACCACGTTCTTGAACTTCATGGCGGTGCAGGACGACACTGTCAAGGTGGGCTGGGGCTGAGGGGCAGCCCGAGGGGTCCCTGCCTCATCACATACTGAGTACCTGTGGTGTCTCATGTAGTCCTCTGGCTTGCTGTGTGCCAGACTCTGTCCTAGGGTAGGGGTGCAGTAGGCCTGGCTCCTGTCTCTCCCTGTTTACCTCCTTCCTCCAATGCTGACCCCCCTAGGTCTGGTCTGAGGAGCTGTTCAAGCTGGCTATGAACATCCTGGCTCAGAATGCCTCCCGGAACACCTTCCTGCGAAAAGCGTGAGCCCAGGGCCACCCTGGTGGCACTGGGGTGGGGTGTGTGTGTGTCATGTGGCTGTTCCCAGGGTGTGATTCCTGCACCTCCCTCCCCAGATACACAAAACTGAAGCTGCAGGTGAACCAGGATGGACGGATTCCTGTTAAGAAGTGAGCACCCTTTCCCTCCACATCTTCTCTCCTGCCCTGACCTTGGTGACCTTTGCCCCCCACTGACTGTGACCCCTCCTGCTTGAATCAGCATCCTGAAGATGTTCTCAGCAGACAAGAAGCGGGTGGAGACAGCGCTGGAGTCCTGTGGCCTCAATTTCAACCGGGTATGTGGGGTGGGGCGGGGCTGGGGGCTTCCCACCCTTTGGGGCTGGATGTCCCAGGTTCTCACCCCTTATTTTTCATCCCCAGAGTGAGTCCATCCGGCCTGATGAATTTTCCCTGGAAATCTTCGAGCGGTTCCTGAATAAGCTGTGTCTGCGGCCAGACATTGACAAGATCCTGCTGGAGATGTGAGCAGTGCTAGGCCCATCTTGGCCCCTTGTGCTCCTGTGTCTGGTCTCTGCTCTGTGTGCCTCCAGGCCTGTGAGGACAGGGGCACTGGTGGGCCAGGTCCCAGAGTACTGGGAAGGGAGCAGGATGAGCATAATGTACCCATGCACAGAGCCCCAGATTCTGTAGCTCAGTTAGGGATATATCCATGCCAGCCCTTTGCCATGGTTGGTTTATGGGATCCAAGTGGCCCAGACTTGTTAAGGGACTTGCTTGAGCCCGCATAACAAGTGAGGGCTGGAGCCAAGACTAAATCCAGGGTCTGGAAGCACAAAGTGATGGCTGAATACCTAGCGGCTTCCAGAGCACTTGGTAATGCCATTGCCAGCTCATCTGCTGCCCCAACAATGCTGAGCAGTCAGGAGAGTGGATGGGGAAACTGAGGCCTGGAAGGAGTAGAGACTTGCCCAGAGTTGCAGTCTTGCTGCTGGAGCCAGACCCAGGCCTTCAACTCCCTGTCCCAGGGTGAGAGCTGGCATGGGGGAGTGTTGGTGAGCCTCCGTCCTGAGCCAGCTTCTCGTCCCTTAGAGGCGCCAAGGGCAAGCCATACCTCACACTGGAGCAGCTCATGGACTTCATCAACCAGAAGCAAAGGGATCCGAGACTCAATGAAGTGCTGTACCCGCCCCTGCGGCCCTCCCAGGCCCGGCTGCTCATTGAGAAGTATGAGCCTAACCAGCAGTTCCTGGAGCGCGGTGAGTGGCAAGTGACCAGGGGTGGGAGAAGGTGGGAAGGGCCCGGCTGACCTGCCTCTGCTCCACCTCAGACCAGATGTCTATGGAGGGCTTCAGCCGCTACCTGGGCGGGGAGGAGAATGGCGTCCTGCCCCTGGAAGCGCTGGACCTGAGCATGGACATGAGCCAGCCCCTGAGCGCCTACTTCATCAATTCCTCACACAATACCTACCTCACAGGTGAGCGGTGGGGAGCGGTGCATGCCTATCCTGTGCGCTCCTCTGCCTTCTGGCCCACAGCTGCCTCTTTCCTGGGGGCACAGTTCTTTTACCTCATTCATTTGTGGAGCAGTGCTGGGGAGGTGGCAGGAGATGAACAGCCTGCTCCTGGAAGTGGGGCTTCTCTCGGAGTTTGCCCCTTTTGAGGCTGGAAAGGTTCCCTGCAGAGGGGCTGAGATGTGTGCAAGAGGGGCAACTTAGCAAGACCATGTCACAAAATAAAAAATCAAGGCCGGGCATGGTGGCACATGACTGTAATCTGAGACTAGCCTAGGCTACATAGGTGAGCTTAAGGCCAGCCTGTACTGCGTAGTGAGACCCTGTCTCAAAAAGACAAAAATCAGTCAATAAATAAATAATCAGGGGCTGGGGATGCGGCTCAGTGGTAGAGCTCTTGCCTTCTATATACGAGGCTCTGGGATCTACCCCCAGCACCACACGCACACGCACACGCACACACACACACACAAATCAAACAGGCTGGTGTATAGCTCACTGGTAGAGTATTTACCTGCCTGGCATGTGCAGGGCCATGGGTTCAATCCCGAGCAGCCCCCTCCCCTCAGTAAAAGAGAAAAAGCGAGAAAGGAGGCCAGAGAGGCAGGTGGGATCTGGGCTGGAGCAGGTGTGTGCTGAGAGAAGCAGCGGAGAGTCTGGGGACCTCTCCCGAGTGGGAGAGGTGTTTTTGAGGGCAGGAAGTGGGAGGGGATGTGACCTGGTATGCCTGTAGAAGGCTGTCACCAGGTGCTCTGTGGGGATTGAGTTGGAGGGAGGGAGGGGCCTGTGGTCCTCCAGGCGGGAGATGGCGAGGCTGTTCCAGGCCAGAGAGGATGGTGGTGGGAGTGAAGACAGGGAGGCATGGATTGGAGTGGCCCTGGGGAGCTATGGCAGGTGTAGGGGAGGGTTCCCACGTTCTGGCTGGTGGGGCAGGAGGGTAGTGGGGAGGGACCACTGTCCCAGGGTGAGGGATACTAACCCAAGCTGACAGATGCCCGCTGTGTGCGCACTTAGGTGAGCACTGGGGTGAGGGCAGGATCCATGCCTTGCCCTGGGGGAGGTGGCGCTGGTTCCACAGTGAATGAAGGAGTGAGCATGCAGGGGCTGGCCAGCATGTGCCAGAGCTGGGCCAGGCTGCCACAGGGGCCTCTGTGCACCCAGTGGAGCCTGGCTGAGTGTGGAGCTGCGGTGGTGAGGGGCTGGGCAGGTAGGTGGTGACGCAGTTTCACCCCCAGCGGGGCAGCTGGCCGGGACGTCGTCGGTGGAGATGTATCGCCAGGCGCTGCTGTGGGGCTGCCGCTGTGTGGAGCTGGACGTGTGGAAGGGGCGGCCACCTGAGGAGGAGCCCTTCATTACCCATGGCTTCACCATGACCACCGAGGTGCCGCTGCGTGATGTGCTTGAGGCCATTGCTGAGAGTGCCTTCAAGACCTCACCCTACCCTGTCATCTTGTCCTTTGAGAACCACGTGGACTCGTGAGTGGCTCCTGGCCTGGGGACCCCACCCTCAGGCCCTGGGATCTGAAATGCCTGTCATGGAAATCTCTCATAAGGAAGCCTCTGATGGTGGTCCCCGAGGGCCCCAGAGACAGCCCTCCCCCTGTGCTCTCATGACCTCTGACCCTGGGAACTTGCATCCACCTTGTGGGCCCCTCCCTGTCCTGCCTCAACCCCCTCCAGGAACTCTGACCTCTGACCTCGCGTTTACAGGGCTAAGCAGCAGGCCAAGATGGCTGAGTACTGCCGCTCCATCTTTGGGGACGCGCTGCTCATTGACCCGCTGGATAAGTACCCGGTATGGGGGCTTGGAGCCAAGGAAGGTCCCATGGGGAGTGAGAGGTGCCATGGCAGGCCCTGACCTGTCCGTGCTCGCCCAGCTGGCTGCGGGCACCCCTCTGCCCAGTCCCCAGGAGCTGATGGGCCGAATCCTGGTGAAGAACAAGAAGCGGCACCGACCCAGCACGGGCCTGCCTGACAGCTCCGTGCGCAAGCGGCCGCTGGAGCAGAGCAACTCAGCCCTGAGCGAAAGCTCCGCTGCCACCGAGCCCTCTTCTCCTCAGCTGGGTAAGGCCTGCCTCAGCCGTCAGCTTGGACCCTGGCCCTGGACCCCTTCTCGCCCTCACCTCCTGGCGCAGCGCCACCGCAGCCCAGACCTCAGCCGCTCCTGCTGCTTTACTATGCCTGTCCTGACCCACATCTCCCTCCTCCCTGCCATCACCACCTCTTGGCTGGGCACGGGGCCGCTCCTCCAAACCAAGCTGTGCCCTGACGAGGTTCAGCTCTGTCCAGCTCCCGACCCTTTATCCTTGACCTCCTGCCCCACGCAGCCTTCCCTGAAGCTGGGCTAGGGCTCTGAACTCTGACTCCTGACCTCAACAAAGCACATCCTTATGCTTTGGGTGTGACGCTCAGACCCCAAACTGACTCCAGTCACCGCATGAGTTATAACTTCAGCTGACTTTTGTCCTTTCACTTTATTGAGGGCCCCCTGACTTCTCATCCCACTGAGTCCCCTCCCAGGTGTGTCTCTGACCAGCCCTTACCTGTAACCTCTCTTGTCATTCTTTGCCCCTGCTATTAAGGCTGTTATGCCCCAGTTCCTGACTTCTCACCTCTCTGAGCCACCCTGTCTATCTCCCTGCTGCATATAACTCCAGACCTTTACCTTTAATATATGATCCCTCTAAACTGTCACTGGCTTTATGTTTTCTGACCCCTGACCTCTGACCTCTCTCCAAACTGGACTATCTAGGGTACACCTTGACAACCTCACTGACTTACCCCACACACCCTGAGTCCAATCTCCAGGCTTCCTGAGCATTAGTCTATAGTCCTGACCTCTGATCCCTGCCCTTTACAGGGTCCCCCAGCTCTGACAGCTGCCCAGGTCTGAGCAATGGGGAGGAAGTGACTCTTGAGAAGCCCCGCCTAGAGCCCCAGAAGTCTCTAGGTGAGGAGAACCTGAACCGGGGCTCTGATGTTCTTGGGCCTGGTGACCGTGAGGACGAGGAAGAGGATGAGGAGGAAGAAGAACCGGCAGACCCCAAAAAGCCAACTACAGATGAGGTCAGCCACATGTGGGCAGGTGGGGGGAGATTTTCTGGGTGCTGGGTCTGGCCGTGAACAAGACAGACATCATCCCCAACCTCCCAGGGTTTAGTATATGTGTGCAGGGTGGGAGGTGTTTCTCAGTAGGCAGGCCTGGAAATGAGTATACAATTATGCTCATGACATGGGTAAGGGAGGTTGGGGACGTAACATGCAAAGTGCCTGAGGCAGGGACGGAGCGTGCAATAGGAGGTGAGAAAAGAGAGAGTGTGATAGGGGATGTGAGGAACTGGAAGTAGCAAAAAAGGTCAGTCAAGAAGGATGTGGCTGAGCCAGGCATGGTGGCACAGGCCTGTAATCCCAGCACTCAGGAGGCTGAGGCAGGAGGATTGTTGTGAGTTCGAGACCAGCCTGGGCTACAAAGTGAGCTCAAGGCCAGCCTGAACTGCATATCTAGACCCTGCCTCAAAAAAAAAAAAAAAAAGAAG
>PVLD010001226.1:50178-100276 GCA_004027595.1 Dinomys branickii | reverse complement strand
GCAAGGGTGCAGGCATGTGGTGCAGTCTGGAAGGCTGGAGGGGCTCCCAGCGCAGGTGGCAACAGAATGGCCAGGGCCATGGGGATGATAGGCTCCTGCGGAAAGCTGCTGGGGTTGCGACTGTGGGCTGTGAAGAGGCCAGCACCTCCTTTGTGGGGACAAGCGAGGGAATGTCCAGTGTGGCTGACCCTGAGTTTGGGGGTCACAGGGCACGGCCAGCAGTGAGGTCAATGCCACTGAGGAGATGTCGACTCTTGTCAACTACATCGAGCCCGTCAAGTTCAAGTCCTTTGAGGCTGCTCGCAGTGAGTGGGTTGGGTGATGGATGGGGGTCGGCCCTGCCTGGCCCTGCTGGATCTGACCCCTCCCTCTGCTGCCTGCCAGAAAGGAACAAGTGCTTCGAGATGTCCTCCTTTGTGGAGACCAAAGCCATGGAGCAGCTGACCAAGAGCCCCATGGAGTTTGTGGAGTATCCTGCTAGGCACCATGGGCCAGGACAGGCGCAGCTTGTGGGTGGTTCCAGTTTCCAAACCCGCTGGAACCCGTGCAGGCACCTGGTGCACAGCACTTAGCCCTGGGGTCAGGGCGGGTCTGAACTGTCGTGGGGGGTGGCCAGGCTGAGAAGCAGGGTTTGGCACAAATGCAGCATTGCTAGGGGCAGGGGATTACCAGGAAGGCAGGGCCTGTGCAGGAGGGGGAGACTGACAGGGTGGGCACTGGAACTGTGTGTAGCCCTGACTGCCACCCTCAGATACAACAAGCAGCAGCTCAGCCGCATCTACCCCAAGGGCACCCGTGTGGACTCCTCCAACTACATGCCCCAGCTCTTCTGGAATGTGGGCTGCCAGCTTGTGGCCCTCAACTTCCAGACCCTGGGTGAGCCCTGACCTGTCTGCCCCTGACCCCTGACCCTCCTACCCCACATCTTACTGACTGCTGACCCATGACTGGGCGGGCTAGTCTTGGCTGGACGGACCTGTGACTCCATCTAACCCCAGACCCTGAGCTTGGACCTGGGGGAGCTCCAGGGAGGCTGCTCACTTGCTTGATCCTTCCTGAATTTGGCCCCTTGCTGCTAGTTGATTCCACGCCTGATCCTGGACTCTGGACTCCTGGCCCTTAGCAATCCCTGGTCCTTCTCCACGTGGCGGTATCCTACCTACTCTCTGGTCTTGGTTGACCTGGCTGACCCTCGCCTTGCCCATGTCACCCCCAGATTTGCCAATGCAGCTCAATGCTGGTGTGTTTGAGTACAATGGGCGCAGTGGGTACCTGCTCAAGCCCGAGTTCATGCGTCGGCCAGACAAATCCTTTGACCCCTTCACGGAAGTTATCGTGGACGGCATTGTGGCCAATGCCTTGCGGGTCAAGGTGGGACTGAAAGAACCTGGGCCAGGGTGTCCTGGGGGCAGGACTCTGAGCAGCTGCTGAGCCTCCTTGGCCCACCTGCCCAGGTGATCTCGGGGCAGTTCCTGTCTGACAGGAAGGTGGGCATCTACGTGGAGGTGGACATGTTCGGACTTCCTATTGATACACGGCGTAAATACCGCACTCGAACATCTCAGGGAAACTCCTTCAACCCCGTCTGGGATGAGGAGATTTTTGAGTTCCCCAAGGTAAGCTAGGGCGTATGCCTGCACGGCCCTGCCTGAGCTCTCCGGTGGGTGACAGGAACCAGGTACACTGGTGGCTGCTGGTGGTGGTGGGGTCGAGGGACCTCCCAGACCCTGTGTGTCTCAGAGTTAGGGTTCCCTGCCCTCTTTTGCGTGAGAGAAGACGAGGCAGAGAGGGAAGCCAGCAAGAGGGCCTGTCGCCCCCCAGTGGGGAGTGGACGTAGCCAGCCCTGTCTCCGAGGCGGGAACTACTTGCCAGGGACTAAAAGACCATGCCCGCGCTGCTCCTGCTTCCACGGCCCCGTGGGGACTGAGCCTCTGCTCCCAGTCTAGGCCGGGGCTGTCCTCAGTCCCCAACTCAGCTTGTTCTGTAGTTTTGAAGCCAACAATAACCTGACTTGTTACTTGGTGGTCTTGTCTGCCCACGCCCATAGTTCAAAACCCTTATGGCCACTGGTTACCCCTTGAGGCAGGCTGTGGGACTGTGGGTCAGCTAAATGGGAACAGCGGCCAGCAGTCAGTTTGTCCAAGCACAGCACGGAAGCCCGGTAGCCATGCGTCCACCCTGTGGCTCAGTGGTCTGGGCCCACAGGTGGTGCTACCCACCCTGGCTTCACTTCGCATTGCGGCCTTTGAGGAGGGTGGCAAATTCGTGGGGCACCGGATCCTACCTGTCTCTGCTATCCGCTCAGGTAAGGCCGTGGTGGGCTCCGGGCAGCATAGGGGCCGTGTGTGGGGACAGGCAGGGCCCAGCAACCTCTCCTCCTATACCCAGGCTACCACTATGTCTGCTTGCGGAACGAGGCCAACCAGCCACTGTGCCTGCCAGCCCTGCTCATCTACACAGAGGCCTCGGACTACATCCCGGGTGACCGCCAGGGTGAGCTGGGGTTGACTTGGTAGGGCCAAGGAGGGTGAGCCCCGAGGAGGGTGGCACAGGGAGGCTCTTCAGTCCTTCAGTTGAGAGAGGACATAGCCTGGAGGCTTCTATCTCAATCCCTGGCCTTCTGCTCCCCCAGACTATGCAGAGGCCCTGATCAACCCCATTAAGCACGTCAGCCTGATGGACCAGCGAGCCAAGCAGCTGGCTGCCCTCATTGGGGAGAGCGAGGTGAGCCCAGGTGATGGAGGGGTCAGACCTCAGAGATGGGCAGGGCTCAGGCTTGCCTTGATCCTGAGGCCAAGGGATATGACTACTGTGGCTGTGACTGTGGGTCAGGTGGCAGGGCTGACGGGGCAGGGCTGTGGCAGAGAAAGGCCCGTGGGCTTCTACTCTTTGCTGCCTACACCTTACCAGCCTCCCAATCCAACTTGGCTCCCCTCCCCAAGCAGGGCTGGTCAGTGCCTTACCCACCCATCTTCTCTGCCTGTTGAACAGCCTGTCTGCTTTCTAAACTGTGCTGGGCATGGTGGCACATGCCTGTGATCCCAGGACTTGGGAGGCTGAGGCGGGAGGATTGCTGGGAGTTCGAGGCCAGCCTGGGCTACATAGTAAGTTGAAGGCCAGCCTGAGAGACTCTGTCTCAAAAAGACAAAAACAAAACTATCTTGCCCAAACCACACAGTGAAGCCAAGTAAATGCCAAGTGCCAATTCTCTGCCAGGCCTGGTGTGAGTTCTTTTCACCTCCTTGGCTTGCTGAATTCTCCCAACCCCCAATATGGTCCATCTGTCCCTAGGGCAGAGATGGACAGGAAGCCTCAGTTGCTGCATGAGCCTGCTTGTGCCTGCTTGTGCCTTTAGCCCTCATTCCTGGCCTCTAAGTGCTGGACTTGCATGTCACATTGCCCGGTACAGGACTTCTGATCACTTGCTCAGTAGAGAGTGTGAGATTTGCATATTTTTTTGTTTTATTTTTTGAGACAGGGTCTGCCTTGTAGTTCAGAGATCAGGTTGCCCTTAAACTCACTATGTAGCCCAGCTTGGCCTTGACCTAGAGGCAGTCCTTCTGCCTCAGCCCTCCCTCTCCCTGAGTGCTGGGATTACAGGCATGCACCACCATGCCTGGCTCCATTTTGTTGTTTTGGTGGTGGTGGGAAATGAACCCAGGACCTCACTAATGCTGGGCAAATGCTCTATTACTGAGCTACATCCCCAGCCCCAGCTGTAGGATCTTAAGGAAATTGAAACCATTTGCACTGGAGAGACCTTCTGGTCAGACTATGCAGACCTGGACTGGAATTTCTCCAGCTTCAAGTGAGGTCAAAGCCTGGGTACAGGGTTTTGGCCCCCTTTGTCAGGGTAATTTGAGGCCATGGGAGCCTTTCAAACGTGGGCATCTGGCAGCCATGAGGAGGTGGTGGCTTCTGTGGGGAGATCGGGAGCAGAGGTTCTGCCTCATACCCAGACTCAGTCCCTGCGGGGCCTGTGGCAGGCAGCAAGAGACAACTGCAATTAAGGCTGTGCGGTGCTGTTGGCAGGAGAGCCTGGTGCCCATTCTGTGGCCACTTCCTTCACTGATTTAATCAGGAGCTGAGCAGGGAGGAGGAGCAGTGACTGCAGGCAGAGGTGGCAGACCACAGATTGGCAGATTCTCAGAACCGTCTGCGGGTTCCTGAGCCCATGCCACAGGCCTGGCGCCAGACTGTTCCCTACCCGGGTTGGATAGGGTTTAGGGTCCTTATTCTGTACCTCTTCACTCTCTGTGGGTGTCCAAGTGGCCCTGTGGGTGTCACAAAAGGGGCTATGGAGGGAGGTGGCAGGTTGGGGCGTCTCTGGGTGACTGGGCGTGGATGGCCCAAAGAAAATGGTGTCTCTGAAAAGATAATGCCGCGTTCTCCCCCCACAGGCTCAGGGTGGCACAGAGGCGTGTCAGGAGGCCCAGTCCCAGCAGCTTGGCTGTCAGCTACCCTTAAATCCTACACCTAACCCACTGGACACCTCTCCACGCCGGCCCCCTGGATCGGCCACATCTCCGGCGAACACCTCCCTCAGCAGCCCAGGCAGGGGCGGCCTTGGGGGGGTTTGAGGGGAGCGGCTCCCACCGTGCCTCCCCTTTCTCACTGTGGCCTCTGTTCTCAGGGCAGCGGGATGATCTCATTGCCAGCATCCTCTCAGGTAGGGTCAGGGCCTGCTCAAGGTGGGGCCGCCACCTGGAGGGTAGCTGTCCTAGCCCAGCCCACCCACCTCACCAGTTGCCTTTGCTCTGGCTCACAGAGGTGGCTCCGACGCCCCTGGATGAGCTGCGGGGCCACAAGGCTTTGTTGAAGCTCCGGAAGGGGCAAGAGCGAGAGTTGAGGGAGCTGTGCAAGAAGCATCAGCGGAAGGCCATCGCCCTGACCCGCCGCCTGCTCCAGGCCCTGAACCAGGCCCAGCACACGCCTGGGGTCCTGTGAGTGTCCTGTGGCCACAGACAGGAGTAGTGGAGGATGTGCCCAGTGGACCTGCAGACAGGGCTGCTCCAAGGGAGTGTTTGGTGTAGGGAAGGCATCCCAAACTGCGCCCATTCTTTGCTGTGGAAGTGACGCTTCTTTTGAAGTCCCCCCACAAGAAGCATTTGTCAAAACAGGATCCCATGATTTGGATGGAGCTAACGGTGCAAGGCCTTATGGTTTGCATAATAGATCTCACCTGCAGGATAGTGCCTTAGCCTCTCTGCTTTCTCACGCAAGGGACCCAGCATCACCCAGAAGGTTCTCTCTGCAGGGGCGGGGCCGCTGACTCAGAAGACATGGAGGAGGAGGAAGAAGCAAAGCGGTACCAAGAGTTCCAGAAGAGGCAGGTGCAGAGCTTGCTGGAGCTTAGGGAGGCGCAGGCGGATGTGGAGACTGAGCGGAGGCTGGAACACCTGAGACAGGTGAGGAATATGGTAGCCAGGGAACCAGGGATTCTCCCATGTTGGTACCCACTGGCTGCCTGTGTCCCCAGACTCAGCAGCGGCTCAGAGAGATCGTCCTGGAAGCACACACGACTCAGTTTAAGAGGCTGAAGGAGATGAACGACAGGTGAAAGCTGAGGACCTTATGTGGGTGGGGCAGGGACTCCTGGTAGCTGAAGGATGGGTGGGGGCAGTCCTGCCCCTGATCCCTGTTCTCCCTACCCTTCCAGAGAGAAGAAGGAGCTGCAGAAGATCCTGGACCGCAAGCGCCACAACAGTATCTCAGAGGCCAAGACAAGGGAAAAGCATAAGAAGGAGGCGTAAGGGCGTTGGGGCTGGGAGCCATCTGGGTGCTGGGGGCAGGGCGGTGCCTGGGCACTGAGCCCATGTCTGCCTCCTCCTGGGCAGGGAACTGACAGAGATTAATCGGCGGCACATCACCGAGTCGGTCAACGCTATCCGTCGGGTGAGCGGAGCTCCTGAGACACAGTAGCCTGCCCCCGTTTCTTCATCAGAAACCCACCTCCTTGCTGTCTGGCCTGGAGCTGTCTTGTGCCCAAAGGGCTTTTAGAGGTTTCTCCCCTGTCCTTTCTGCACCAGTGCCCTGTGGCTTTGGAGTCCTTGGGCCTAGTCTCTCCACCTTTGGGAGCCTTCACCCACCTGGTTTTTGTGCCCAGCCAGAGCCCGAGGGCCCTGGATCCCTCAGTTGAGCCCTTGCCTGCCCTCACAGCTGGAGGAGGCCCAGAAGCAGCGGCATGACCGCCTGGTGGCTGGACAGCAGCAGGTCCTACAGCAGCTGGCAGAAGAGGAGCCCAAAGTGAGGCTATGGAGGAGGCGGGCAGGTGGTTTGGTATGTGCGGAATGGCCTGGCTTCCCTGGGACACCGATTCTCTTCCCATAGCTGCTGGCTCAGCTGACCCAGGAGTGTCAGGAGCAGCGGGCGAGGCTGCCCCAGGAGATCCGCCGGAGCCTGCTGGGCGAGACGCCGGAGGGGCTGGTGGACGGGCCCCTAGTGGCCTGTGCCAGCAATGGTCATGCAGCCGGGAGCAGCGGACACCTGTCTGGTGCTGACTCGGAGAGCCAGGAGGAGAACACGCAGCTCTGAACTGGCTGTGCAAGAGGTGGCCACAGAGCCAGGGTGGGCACTAGGCAGAGGGCAGCAGAAGACACTAATGCTTTTTTTTTTTTAAACTTTTGACCTTTAGAAATTTTATTTTTTTAAACCTGGGGCAATGCCCTACTAAATCCCTTCATCTTCCTGGGGCCTCCTTACCTCCTTCCTAACCTCATTCTTAGGGAAGGGCCTGGGCCAGGCCTCACCTCCCATGACACCTACACCCCAGAATGCCCTTGTTTCTTTCACTTCCCAGGGAGCACTGGGTGGAGACTTGGAGATCTGGGAAGTCTGGGTCACATTCTGGTGTTTTTTTTTTTTTTTTTTTCATGAATAAAAGTGGATTTCAGGGACCCTGTGTGCAGTATGGTTTGGAGTGAGGACTCTGGGTCATAGGTTTGACTCTGCCATTTCCTCAGGGACCTCAGTTTCCTCACCTATAGAACGGGCTATGGTTGGGCACCAAGCCAATTGTTGCTGGCTTTGAACTTGACCGCTTTGCCCAGGGCCTGCAGTGACCTCCTCTCTGCTACAGGAGACTGGCCAATCCTCCGAGCCTTTCTGCTTCTCTGCCCTCTACCTTTAGTTTGGTGTCCTGATTTTCCCCTCCCCATGCTTTCCTCCCTCCCAGGCTTGCCCTGTCCCCTCTTCACAGAGGCACAGGCTGCTTCAGGAAGCCTTCCCTGCCCCCCTTCCTGTTGCCTGATATGACCCAAGCACCCAGCATCTTCCGCTGGGCCTGCTCTGGGCCCTACACAAGCAACAAGCAGCTGACTATTGAGGGCAGACAGCTGGATGGAGCTGGCCTTCAGAGATAGGTGGGAAGGTGGCCTTGCCTGTGACCGCTGGGAGAAAAGAAGCACACAGTTCCAGCCCTGGTAGGGCTGGGACAACGTGCCTCCACCTTGTTACTGTGAGGGAGATGATCTGCCTCTTTTACAGATGAGGAAACCAAGGTCCTGAGCAGAAGGCACAAGTGCTGGGCAACAGCTAACTGGTAATGTCCTGACCTGGAGGCAGGGTGGCCTGGACTCTCTGTGGCCCACTCTCGCCTGCCAGCCTAGAGGACCTGCTCCATGCTCTGGACCAGCTAGGAGCTGCAGAGACCCCACAGGGAGGGTGTGGCTGCTCTGCAGTAGGGTCAGGCTGGCATCTCTTCAAGGCCTCTCCCTGCTTCCCGGCCCTTCCCAGGCTGGCTGCTCCCTCCTCCAGAGGAAGGCAGCCTCTTATCTGCACTTATCTCCTGCCAATGGAGTGTTTTGCTTTGTTTTTGCTGTAGCCTCAGGCAAACAGATGGGCTGGAGAGGCCAGAGAAACAGGCTGGCCAGAGTTGGGCCTTCTCAGGCTGGGACCTTTGCTCTGGGCCCTTCCTCACAGTCCAGTATCATTGCCAGGCCTTTCTCTGCCTGTAAGACCTCTTGTCCTTTCCCCAAATCTGCCGGCTTAGTTCTCCAGTAGCAACTCTCATCTCCCTGACTGGCTGACCTCCATTTACCCAAACACTCCAGGTTGGTCCTGGGTCCTCAAAACGCAGCATAATTCCAAATTCTCAGCTGTGCCGTGAGCCCCTCAGAACCCTAGGCCTTGCTGCTCTCCTGTCCTTCCTTGGGTTAACTCTGACTCTGCAGGCGGCATAGTCCAAGCATCCCCCACCCCTTTCTGGTCAAGTAATACGGGAGCTCACGATCCGTGGGGTGGTGCTGTTCTATAGGAGGAGCACAAAGCACTGGCCTGGGCTAAGCAGCCGCCAATAAATCTTTTGGAACTGTGCTCGAGGCCTGCTCTAGGGTCCTGTGGAAAACCTCTGTTCCCTAGAGATCTCGCCGCCCCCGCTCTGAGTGTCCTGCCAGGTCCCAGCGCAGCGCTGGCCCCAGGCCGGCCACACAGTAGCTGCTTGCAAGTCGCAAAGGCTGACCCAGATCGGAACAAATGACCCCCCCGGGGAGCCCTTTGCACAACGCGGAATTTCAGCGGCAGCGGCTCCCAATTACCATCTTAGAGATAAGGTCCTGGGACCCAGCCTCAGCCAGAAAGCCAGCAGCAAAGACTCCGCTTGCCGCAGCTACCCATTCCTAGTCTCTGTCCCTGGATGTCACCCCTAAAGAGCCTCCTTTCCTTTGTATGTAAAACGGGGTCAATTTGAAGCTATCGATGATAGCGCTACACCGGTTGATGAGACCCCCAAGCGACGGACGTGACACGCGGCGGCACAGGCCGGGCTTTATTAACACGTTTGCGGTGAGCACAGGTGTCAAGCATCACCGCAGAAAAAGCGCTGGCAGCGGAACGGTTAACCTCTGCGCGCTTCTCCGCGCAGGCGCTCCGGGTACTGGGCAGCTTCCTGCAGCGACGGCGTTCATTCGGAACCTTTAAGACTTCCGGGCTCTAACTCAGACCGCTTCCCTATGAAAGGGATAGAACAGATCCTCTCGGGCAAAGCCTGGAAGACTTCCGCCCACACCCAAGAAGGCCGTCAACAGAGACCCGAGTGGGTGGGGTTCCGGGAATGTGGGGCGGAAGTTCACTGGGAGGGGGCAGAGCCTCCTCTCCCCAAGTTCCGATCCCACCAGGATTGGATGGCGCGTGTCCAGTTGGAGCTCTGCCACAGCTTCGTCGCTGTGCCGGCGCTCTTCGGGCGAGGAAGACCCTTCGGGGGTGATAAGAGGGAAGGTTTAAGTGCGTTAGTTTATCCTGGCTCGAATCAGGGCCCTCCATTTCCAGAATCCCAGCTCCAAATGAGACCCTCGGCGAAATGAAGACCAGTTTCGCATGCCCTGTACTAAATGGCCAAGGAAACGCGAGAGGACGCTTAGGCCCGTTAGGAACGGGGCCTAGGGTGAGCCAAGAGAGGCCGGTAGAGCCTGTCTAGGAACTAAACTAGAAAGGCCAAAGATCTAACACCAGCACGATGGGATCATAACTCAGAAACTAAAGTAACTCTGAAATTGGGAGCGAAGAGCCCAAGCACCCAAATGGGCCAGCAGACCTCATGCTGTAGAGATCTGGGGAATCCAGGAGTTTGCCCTGGAGCACGTTTAGATTACAGATCCTGGACGAGCTAGAGCTCGGAAGCAGATGCCGGTGGGAGAGGAGTCGTGAGACTACAGGTCCCGGCATGCCCTGAGACGCGGAGGGAACAAACCTATGTGGGAAGAGGCCCTGGACTACAAGTCCCGGCGTGCTCTGGGACCCGAAAGGAGGGGACTATGTGGCAGGCAGCCTGGCACAGGCAGGGTCGGGGACGCTACAGGCCCTCAGGCCTTGGGACTATAGGTCCTGGCACATCGTGGCCTGGCACTTACCTTGAAGGAGTCCACGAATTCGTCGCTCATCCTCCGGAGTTCTCGGCCGTAGCGCTGTGCAGCCCAGAGGTTGGGAGGTGCCGAGCGCGAGCGGCCCCGGAATGGGCTGGGCTCCTCCTCCATCCCTTCCTCGTCCTCCATCCCTGTGGGATATGAGCTGTGGCGACTCCGGGTTTCCATAGCCCCAGCGCCTGCAGAAAGGGTCAGGGGTGACAGGAATCTTAACTCCTCTGCGCCCCGAGCACTGCCGAACCCTTTCCTTAGGTAATTAATTAACTGTCCCTCTAATATGTCTGCGCACATCCTAACGTCAGTACATCACAGGCCACCTCTAACAGCCCAGTTCCCTTCTATATAAATGGAGGGACACTCAGGGCTTTTGTGAGGAAGAGTAAATTCTCATTAATCCCACAAATCCCTATGAGTGCCAATAGACAAGACCTATAAAATGGCACTCCACTGTGCAGGACACCAAATAAAAACAAAAAAAAGTTGTAATCAGCTGGGCATGGTGGTGCACGCCTGTAATCCCAGTACTTGGGAGGCTGAGGCAGGAGGATCGCTGCAAAGTTCGAGGCCAGCCTCAGCTACAAAGTGAGCTCAAGGCCAGCCTGAGCTACATGGTGAGATCCTGTCTCAAAACAAAAACAAACATGGGGCTGGGTATATAGCTCAGTGGAATAAGCGCCTGCTTGGCAAGTGCAAGATCCTGAGTTCAGTCCCTGGTACCGCAAAAAACAAAAATAAAAACAAACAACAAAATAGTTGTAATCATTAAGCCGTTCATGGGGCCTCCCAGTAAGCCCTGCACTCTGAAGTGCCCTCCCGCCCCCCAGGCGGGCTGCAAGGCCCCTGCAAAACACACCGGTGGCAATACTTCTGCATCCCCCGGTGTCCCTGCTGTGGAATATCCAAAAGTGTTGACTATTTTTTGGTGTCATTTCTGGACCACTTCCTATGTGCTAGGGCTTAGGCACTCTTTCATCTCCTCCTGACTACCCAGGGAGCTGAGTACTGTACTACTACAGCCTCCACTTTAAGATGAGAAGACAGAGGCGTCAGGAAGTTAAGACCCAGGGTCACATAAGCCCTGAGACCAGAAGTCCCCAGGTTTGGTGGAATCCATGGTCTATGGGGACTGTGAACTTTTTCCCTTGACCAGCATCCTTCAGCTCCCCACTCGTTTCATCCCTTATATGAGGGGACAATCCCAGCGCTTGGTGCTAGGGGCATGTAAAGGTCACACCAAACAGTACAGAAGATGTGCTCTGGGAGCTACAGGCCTCCTGCGGCCATAAGCACCTCTCTGTGGTCTGTTCGTCTCAGCTGTGTGCCATCCCTGACTTTACCAGCTGCACCCCACTGCCCAGACCAACAAAGACCTAGAACCACTCCTGGGAGCACAGAAGCCACAGGTGTGTCTCGCAGGGAAGGCTTTTTGGAGAAGGTGAGATTTAGGCCAGGCTTTGATGCCAGGAGCTAACAAATGGAATGTCTTCAAAGGAGCAGAGGCAGAGCCCTGCTGGTCAGCTGCTGTGATTCCAAAGGTCTCAGCTCTAGAAAGGCCTGACTTAAGACAGTGTGGGCAGAGTGCCCCCCTCAGGTGGGGACACTGCAAGCCCTCCAGGCGCTGCCGGCTCCAGCTTGGTGTACCCAACCATGTCCACATCCTGCTTTGTGACCTTGGGCCACTTCTCCAAACCCTGGACACCTCAGTGTCTTTCTCTGTGAAATGGGCAGTCTCTGTCTGCCAGATTAGACAGTTAAATTAGGCAGAAATATTCTAGGCAGTCAGACAGGGCTAGGTGCTCAAGGGAGTCAGTGCAGAGGATGAAAACACATTGAAACTGGCTGGAGCCCCCTCTGATTCAAGTCACAGTGGCCAGATGTACTTCCCTACGGGATAAAAGGAAGCTTGAGATTACGGGTACCACCCTTTTGATGGTTCCCATAAAAACCACTATCTCATCAGGGGTGGGCCATCCTCTCTCACCCAGATAAAACTATAGATTATCAATTAAACTTAATGATAACAACATCCAGGTACAGCTGCTAGGTGACCTTCCTCATTGGACCAGTATTACCTAAATGGTTATACTTATAATCTTACTGATCAGTGTTTTTTTGGAGGGGGTACCAGTAATCAAATTTAGGAACTCCAGATTGCCAGGCAGACGCTGTGCTACTGAGCTGTATCCCTGGCCCATAGATGTTTGTTTGTTTGTTTGTTTGTTTGTTTTAATTGAGACAGGGTCTCTCTATTGTAGTTCATGCTACATAGCTGGCCTCGAACTTGTGGAGATCTTCCTGTCTCAGCCTCCAGAGTGCTGGGATTACAGGCATGTGCAATTACACTTGGCTGGTTGATCATAGTTTGACTCACATGGTACCCACCTCACGATTTTGCTCTATAAAACTTCCTTTAAGAAGTGGGTTCAGTGGCAACCCACTGGGTCCCCTCCTGTCTCTCAGGAGTTATTCCAATTCCCCAACAAATTTTCCTACTGTTAACCTCTGTTGTTCCTTAGAATTTATTCTTTGACTCTGGGGAACACAAACTCGGTGTATGGGACATCTAGCAGGTTTGGAGTTACATTTATTTCCTTTGCATCGTTTGGTGGTCCTACATCACCAGGACCACTGTGTGAACAAACAAGCATAAGAAAACACCCCACCTTTTGTATCTTTAGGCCTCCCAGCTCCCTAGGAAGATGGGCACCAAATTCTATTTTGGGAGGGGGACATTGAGACTTGGGGTCTCACTGTGTTTTCCAGGCTGGCATCCAACTCACAGAGATCCTCCCAGTGCTGGGAATACAGCTAAATTCCCCCTATTTTACAAATGAGGACGTAGAGGCATTGAGAGGTTAGAAAATTGAGTAGTGCAGCAGAGGACCCTGGCTGCCATCCTGCTGCTTGGGAAATGTCAGCTGATCCCTACTTGCTCTGAGAAGCCACAGGACCTCTGCATGCGACACAGACAAGGCCCCATGGTGGAAGGTGAGTGACTTGCAGGTGGGTACCTGCTCTGGGTACTGCCCCACATGCAGATATGTAAACAAACAGAAGAGGGCTGGCAGTGTCGCTCAGCAGTAGAACACTTCCCTGGGGAGGTCCCCAGCACTGAAAAGCAAAATAAACAATGCATTGATTCATTTCATCCTGATCACATGCTATCAGGGAGGTTACTCATGGTTACCATTTCACAGAGGAGTAAAATAAGGCACAGGGAGGGTAAGCCATTTGCTTAAGGTCAAAAAACAGAACTAGTAAATGACAAAGATCGGATTTGAAACAACCAGTCTGACTCCAGCTACTTACTACTTGCTTAACTCAAGTCCCAGGCACCTTGGTCTCAGTTTGGGGAAAGACTCCCCGGGCCCCCTACTGGTCAGCTCTGCCTGAGCCTGTCCTACCGGAGGGAGGATTATCATCAAAAGCTCGGATTTAGCAATGCCAAGCCACCCCATCATCAAAGTGACGTTTTGTCTGTTAGTTGAGACAGGGTCTTACTATGTAGTTCAGGGTGGCCTTGAACTCACTATGTAGCTGAGGCTGGCCTCTGCACTCATATGCCATCATGCCCAGCTGACTTTTTTTCTTTTTGAGGCAGGGTCTAGATATGCAGTTCAGGCTGGCCTTGAGCTCACTTTGTAGCTCAGGCTGGTCTTGAACTCATGACGATCCTCCTGCCTCAGCCTCCCAAGTGCTGGGATTACAGGTGTGCACCACCACGCTCAACTCTGACATTCATTTTGTAAACTGAATTTTTTGTTTGTTTTTTGAAACAGGGTCTGCTATGTAGTTCAGGTTGGCCTTAAACTCATTATGGTGTTCAGGCTGATCCTCCTGCCTCAGCCTCCCCTAGTGCTAGGATTACAGGTGTGTGCCACCATACCCAGCTAAACTTAATTTTTATTTTATTTTATTTATTTATTTATTTATTTTTACGGTACTGGGGATCGAACTCAGGACCCTGCGCTTGCTAGGTAAGCGCTTATTCCACTGAGCTATATCCCCAGCCCTTAATTTTTATTTAAAAAAAATTTTTTTTTTGAGACAAGGTCTCCCTATGTGGTTCTTGCTACCTTTGAACTAGGTATCCCTGGCTGGCATCCAAGCTGCAGTGATCCTCCTGCCTCAGCCTCCTGAGTGCTGGGATTGCAGGCATAACTGAATTTTTAAAAGTATCTTTTTACTGGAAAAAAAGATAAAGGATTTTCTGTGAACTCCCTGGGGCAAAGGGATTGGCAGGGTGTAGTCATCCTGTTCTCTCTAGGGGAAGAAACAGGGTGTGGGTCCTCTCTGGTGAGAGCCTGGGTGGGTACCCAGGTTGCCACTCCTGCTATCTTCCCAGAGTCTGGCTTGGGACTCGGAGTGGGAGATGACTATGGTGAGCTGTGCCAAGTCCTAGCGAAGTATCTGTAGTTTCCAGTTCTTTCCCCGCCAGCCTGGTGAGTAGGGGGTGCAGCTGGACACACCCGTCACTGCTGGTGAAGCTTTTGAGACTGAAAGCCCGCCTGAAGCCCAAACCCACTTATTTACTGCAAAGTGCCCACCCTGCAGGTAAGCCTGAACACTGAGGTTTTAGTTTAGAAAAAATCTCATACATAACCTCTTTTGTCTTAAAAGAAAAGCAGCAGGGCCTGCTGGTGAATCCCAGTATGGAGGCTGAGGCAGGAAGATCCCTGCAAATCTGAGGCCAGCACGGACTACATAGTGAGACCCTGTTTCGAAAACAAATAAATAAAAAATTACATTTCAAAGCAGTGAGTCTTTGCCATCAGCCAGGTCAGACTGGATCCTGCCTCTGTCACATGCAGGCCACACACACACTCTGCCTGTCCTAGGGGGCAGAGTGTCCATGGCATTGGACACCCCCATCCCCCAAGCTGTGGCCTTGACTAAAGCCACTTCAGCCCCTTCGGGATGGGAGAGAACATCCTTCACTCTGCTCAGAGCTGAGGAAATCAGAAGACAAGCTTGGCATGGCAGTGCACACCTGCAACCCCAGCACTCTGGGAAAGTGAGGCAGGAAGACTGCAGATTCAAACCCAACCCGGGCAACTTGGTGATTTAGCAGAAACCTGTCTCAAAATAAAAAAATGTAAAAGGGTTGGTAGGCTGGGCATGGTGGCGCATGCCTGTAATTCTAGCACTCAGGAAGCTGAGGCAGGAGGATTGTTGCAAGTTCAAGGCCAACCTGGGCTACAAAGTGAGACCCTGTCTCAAAAAGACAACAAAACAAAACAAAGGGTTGGTAATGTAGCTCAGTGTGAAGGCCCTGGGTTCTATCCTCAGTACCTAAAAAGGAGAAAAACTCAGAGTGGGGGCATATACCTGTAATCCCAGCTACTAGGAAGGCTGAGGCAGAAGGATGGTACATGTGAGCCCAGCCTGAGCAAATTAGCAGGACCATGTCTCAAAAAATTTTAAATTTTATTATTTTTATTTTTTGGAGTTTTGAGGCAGGGTACTGCAGGAAGTTCAGGCTGTCCTTGAACTCACTATGCAGCCTAGGCTGGCCTCAAACTTGTGGCAATCTTCCTGCTTGGAATTACAGGCATGGGGCTGGAGATATAGCTCAGTGGACTAAGCCGCCTGCCTTACAAGGGCAAGGTCCCGAGTTTGATCCCAGGTACCGCAAAAAAAAAAAAAAAAAAAGGAATTACAGGCATGAGCCACCATGCCTGGCTAAACATTTTAAAAAATTTTAAACAAAGCCTGGCATATCCCAGCACTCAGGAGACTGAGGCAGGGGGATTGCAGCAAGTTTAAGGCCAGCCTGGGCTACATAGTGAGATCTTGTCTCAAAAAACCAAAATACAAAAGAGTTGCATAGTACATTTTTGCTGGGAGGGGTAGAATATTTTTATCAGCAAAGTTTCACTTAAAATACGTTGAATGCCGGGCATGGTGGTGCATGCCTGTAATCCCAGCAGTTGGGAGCCTGAGGCAAGAGGATTGCAGCAAGCTCAAGGCCAGCTATATAGTGCATTCAAAGCTAGTCAAACTAGAGTGAGAGCCTGTCTCAAAAAAAAAAATACATTATTGATATTTTATTAGAATTGGTCCAATTTTCCTGTAAAACAGGGTACATGCAAGTACCTAACACAAGTGGGGCCTTGGGTTCAGTCCCAGCACAAAAATCAAGTGTCAAGTGTGAAAGATGTTAATTTGGTATTTTGTGTAAAAAAACAAAAAGAGCCAGATATGAGATGTGATAGGGCAGGTGTCTAACAGTGCAAGGCCCAGGATCAGCCCCTAGAACCACACCAAACAAGCAAACAAACATACCTCACAGGTGACACCAAAATATAAAGATTTAGTCTGTGGCTGTAGTTTTCCTACATTTTCTGTAAAACCCAAAGTTTCTGAGGTGTTTCCTTGGGGCCAGGGATATAACTGAGTGGCACAAGCAACTGCCTGGCAAGCCCAAGGTCCTGAGTTCAATTCCCGGTACCAAAAAGACTAAAAAATATAAAACCCAAAGTTGTGTCTTCTGGCTTAAACCTTCAATGGCTGCTTTGTCCCATTTTAGTGAGATAAAGTCCCAGCTTCTTGGTGTGGCCTTCCAAGCCCTGACCTGATTCTAAACTTCACTTCGCTTGCTTGCCGCCGAGGGCGCACGGGGCGTCCATGTCACGCCGTGGATGGTGGCCCCTACCTGCTTGCCATGAACACCTTACTTCTGTTCAGGGGCAGGGCCAACCCCTATTGACAATAATGGTGTTGCGGTGACAGGAAGAGGCCCCTCCACAGCTCCGCCTCTGTGCAAGGCGCGGGTTCAAAGCACTTTTCCGTGCACTGGCCAGGTCTCCTGTGCAACCTTATCTCGTGGGGCCATTTCTCCTCCATTTTCCACACGAGGAAACCAAGTGCAGCCAGTCAGCCTCTCACCTGGCTCAGAAAGGGCAGAGCTGCACTTGAACCCTGTGGTCTGGCCGGGAGGCCAGCGCCCAGCCTCTCCCATTGTGCATCCTTCCCCTGCTGTGTCCCCACCTGTCCCTCGGGCTGTCACAGCGGCAGTCCCTGCCCGGGGTTGCTTACAAGCCAGCAGAGGGCAGAGCACAGCAAGAGGGGCCAGACCAAGCAAACATGGGAAGAGACCACAGTGCCGGCAGCTTACAGGTAGATTCTTTGGGAAACACCTACCCATTTAATGGCTGTTTACATTTACTGCCCACTGCTTGGATTTACGACCTATCTTTTTTTTTTTTTTTCGGTACAGCGCTATACATTTTGTTTATAAAGCCTCAATGTCCTTTTAAAATTTTTAAAATTTATTTTTTTGCACATGCTTTGAGACAGTGTCTTGCTGTGTAGTTTAGGGTGGCTTGAATTCACTATGTAGCAGAAGCTGGCTTCAAACTCGTAATGATTCTCCTGCCTCAGCCTCCCAAGTGCTGGGATTTCGGGTATGCACCACCACACCCAGTTTATCAACGTCTTTTTTTGGTTCGGTGTACCTTCATTACAGGGTGCTGTAATTTTCGCTGCTTGCACTGCCCTCTGCCGTAGTTTTATGTTGTTATACACCACAGTACTTACAGTATGCGAGAGCTACGCAAATAAAAGCAAAGTCATTAAGCTGGAGTTTCCTTTAACCATTTTTTTGTTCTGAATATTGTAACATACATACTATATACAATGCCTCATGTATGAGGAACTTCGCTCCGCCCATGAAGTGAGGAAGGGTGTGCTTACAGATCTTTGATAGGAAATTTCTGGCTTTTCAGGCACTGAAAACCCTTCAGAAATCCGCAAGGAGCTAGGGCTGAGCTCAGTAGTACAGCCATGATGTGAGCCCCTGGGTTCCAACTCCCAACAGTGCCACCAAACAGTTCTGAAAAAAAAGTTTTGGTTTGTTTTGAGACAAGGTCTTGCTATACAGTTCAGTCTGCCCTGTGAACTCACTGTGTAGCCTAGGCTGGTCTTGACCTCGTGGTGACCCTCCTGCCTCAGCCTCCCAAGTGTGCTACAGGTGTGCATCACCACACCCAGCTAAAACTAAAAAATTTTAAAACAGCAATCCTGAGCTGTCCCTACCCATAGCTATTTGCTCCCCACAGCCCTCTTTCCAGGGAGTCTGCAGCTGGGCAAGGGCTCCTTGCTGCAGCAGATGTTCCTTCTCCCTCCTCCCCACCTCTGGTGTACAGCAGGCCTCCCACGCCCAGCACAAGCTTCAGGCTCCTCTGCCCCAAGCCACGCATCACTCCCATTCCCCGCCTGTGTCAGTGCACAGGACCTTCCTTCCATATGCCGCTCCCACCTGCAGGATCACACCCCACCCCCTCTTCAGATTCCCATTCCCGAGGGCACAACTAGACCATATCACAAGCACTTCCACCCCAGCTTTCCACCCTGCCACCAGAACACCACTCCTACTGTCCGATCATTCCCTTGGTACCCACCTGACTCCAGGAGGCTGTGACTCTCCTGCCCAGGGCCTGTTCTCCCCATGGCTGTCAGCTTACCCCACAGCCACCATTCCTCCTGGCACTCACTCTCCAGCCCTGGCCCTGGGTGGGCTGAGACAAATATGGCTTTGGCCAACTCCCTGCCATTTCCCCAGTGCCCACCTGGGAATCCAAGCTGGTAGCCTAGATCCACATGTCCTGAGTGGGCCTCTGATCGTTCCCTACCCCTCTCTGTTCAGGGCCGTTTTATCCTTCCAGGTTCTCAAGCCAAATTCCTGGGTGTCACTCTTCACACCTTTCTTTCCCTAATACCCCACAACCAATCTCAGAAAATGCTGCCACCTTTACCCAATAATAAATCACACCAGCTTTACCCTCAAATGAATCCAAGGGCTGGGTGGCGAAGCTCAGTGGTGTGAGAACTTGCACATGTGAGACTTGATATGGGGGAAGAAATGATTTCCTAAGTTTTCACTCAAAGTCAAAGGTCTACAGTGGCCTCTGAGCCTTGTGCAGGCTGCACAGGGCTCTGACCACCTTCCTTCCTTCACTCCCCTTGAGACATGGGAGCTGGGTGCAGTCCGGTCCTCGAGACTCTCCCTTGCCTGAACTCTCCCCCCGGCATCAGAGTGTCTCGGTCTCAGCCCCTTCTCCCCTAGGCTCCAGTGTTGCTTCTGATGAAGGCACGCTGATCACCTCAGTTAGTCACCCCACCAGCCCTGCGATCTTCTGAGCCCAGGCCTTGGAATCTTACAGATTCTCTAATTTCCTTTACTTTTTGAGACAGTCTCACTATGTAATCCAGGCTGGCCTTGAAATCTCAGCAACCCTCCTGCTCAGCCTCCTCGAGTGCTGGGATTACGGGCGTGCTCCACCACGCCTGGCTCTAATACCCTTTTGTGTTTGTGGCCCGGCTCCTCCTATCTTGCTAGAGCATGTGATCTCCACAGGGCAAAGATTCTGCCTTTTTGTTCCTGATGTGACCTGAGCAACTGAATGTGGCACATAAGGACACTCCATGAAGAGGAGTGCTGAGGATTGGGGGGAACCTGCCAGGTAAGGATGAAGAGCAGAAAGGGTGGGGAGCAGGTGGAAGGAAGTGGAGAACAGATGGAGAGTAGGTGGGGGCAGAGAGCAGAAAAACCGCTGGACACCAAATCTGGATGGGGAAGTGTATAAAACAAACAGGGAGCCACCCTGGTAGGCCTTCTTATTCCCCCAAATGGAGAGGGGTCATTTACATTTCCTTGGGCCGATGACATGACTTGGTTTTGCTTTTAGAAGATCTCTGTGGTTGTTCCAAGTGCCAAGGCCTGGGCCACGCCTGAGGAGGTGGAGACTAGAGAAACAGAGCTGCTGCTCAAAGTGCTTCCCAGCCACACGCGGCCCACTAGCTGGGAGGGGTGCCCGCCACCTGTGGCCATCTGCCTGCGAGAACTGCCCACTGTGGGTGCCAGGAAAGGGTAGAGAACAGCTAAGTATGGTGGCACTGTAATCCCAGCAGTCAGGAGGATGAGGCCAAAGGATCCCTGCAAATTTGAGCCCAGCCTGGGATACAAAGTGAGTTCAAGACCGCTGTGGACTACATAGTGAGACCCTGACTCCAAACAAGAACAACAGCAAAGGAGAGAGAGAGAGAGAGAGAACAGCAGGCAGCCTGAGAAACTGACCCAGGGAAGATGTGCCCCGGGGCAGTCTTCCAGCCTTGGCTCTTATGTGGGCAGTGCCAAGCCTTCCTGACCTTAGGCAAGTCAGTTTCCCTCTCTGGATCACTGTCCGGTGTCAACTGGCTTGGCTCCATAATAACAGGCACCTTTGAGCATTTACTATCCAGTACACCAACTCTATCATTGAGTGCTTACTTGATTATTCATGCTAATTAACCCAATAATCCTATAATGGTGGTGATGAATTGGCTTTCAAAAGAGGACACTGAAACTCAAGGAGGTTAAGGACGCCCCCAAAACCTTCAGTGAGTGTGGATGCAGCTGGTGTGCAGGGAGAAACTCGGCTGAGGGCAAGGTGCACAGGCAGGCAGGTGAGGGCAGTGGTGGGGAGCCTACCTCCATGGCGGCTGCTGCTTCTCAGCTGCCTCTGCTGGTGACTGGTGTCCCCCAGGAAGCCTCGTGCTGTGTTGCCACCTAGCTGGTCCCCCGTAGGGCCGGGGCCCAGGCCCCTCTCTTCAGAGCTGGCGTCTTCCTGCTCACTTGGCTCAAACTCTGGGATCTGGAACATGCTCTGGGCTGTGGGGACCAGACAATATATAGTCAGGAACAGCCGGGGCAAAAGGTAGCTGCTGGAGGCAGGGAACTGTTATCCTGGCCCCTTCCGCCACCCTAGCGCCCCTAAGGCTGCCCTTCCCCTCATCTGTCTGCAGCATCTGGCCAGGCAGGGGCCTCAGGCTGCCCGCACAGGCCCCAATTTTCTGCTCACGGCCCTGGTGTCCCAGGATTGCCCGGGTCTCCAAACAAGCCCTAACCTGCCCCGCGGTTCCCGCGCTCAGGTCTCACCCTAAGCCCGATCCCGAGGCCCCTGACCCGGGCCTGCCGCCTCTCTCAGTACTGAGGGTGCCCAGCCCTAGTTTCCTGGGCAACGCGAACTGTCACCAACTCGGGCCAATCGGCTCTGGAGAGGAATCCCGGGTTGGCCCGGAGGCGGGACCACCGCCGCCCTGCCCCAAATCTCGGGATGTCCTGCTCAGACTTCCTTAAAATCTTTCGGCATGGGTAGGAGCAGGTAAGGACTTCTCTGGAGTCCGCATGCGGAACCTCAAGGACTATTTCTTGCTGAGTCCTTCTGGGGCTTCGTTTCCTTCCCCGTAAAATGGAGATGATGACGCCTCCCTCGGGAGTCGGTGAAAACTTTGTAAACAGTGATGATTACAGGGGGACAAATCACTCTGCAAAGCCGTAATTGACGCTCAGCCTTCGGATGCAATCACTTGTTGCTACTGGTACTGCTCCGCCTGGACTGGGCGACTCGGCCCGGGAATCCCCGTTCACGCGTGTGGCGGCCTCGCGCTGCCCGCCTCGCCTGGGGGACCCCTCCCCGCGCCACTTCTGCATCACTCGAGATAAAGAGGGCGGCTCTGCTCGGGCAGGATGGCTGCCCGGACGCGGGAAGGGGACAGGGGTCCCTGCGCAGGAGAGCGTTAGTGCTCCGCTGCGGGCCAGTGACCCGCCAGGTGAGCGATGTTGGCGGGCTGGGGTAGGGGGTGGGGTCCGGATAGGGGACTTCCGGCCTGGGGACGGGGCCTGGAAGCCATCTTGGTTGTGGGCGGAAGTTTCCTTCAGAGACTGGTGAGGGGAAGCGGTTGCCGCCCCTATCCGGGTAGCTTGATATTAATTTGGGGATAGGGAGTTCTAAGAGTGGAACTTGGCAGCTTCCCAAACAAGGAAGGGCCGGCGGCCCACCCGGACACCCGCTGGGTAGGGCAAGCCTCCGCGAATCGGCTGTTCGTCGGCCCTGGTAACCCACGGTGCCCGCCAGCGGTGCAGATCCCGCCTATTCTTGAATGGGCTCACGCCGGGCGCGGCGCGCCGCTGCGGAGCCAGGGTCAGCCCCTGCGCAACTTGCGTAGCGAACGGTGCCCGCGCAGGCGCAGGAGGGGGTGAAGCCGCGGGAGCCGGGGAGCTGGAGCCTGGGGTCCAGCGAGCAGACCCTGCTTTTCCAGCTGGGGCCTGAGGAACTGGGCGTCGGCCTCCTCCCGCTCCCCCCCCCCGTCTTTAGGGTGGATGCGGGGAGGAGGGGGCAACGGCTGGAATCCAGAAGACAGAGGAAGATACCTTCCCGGATTATTGGAGGGGAGAGAGCCCCGAGCTTGGGGAGGGGGAGAGCCGGGCGTTGGGCGTCCCCGCCGCGGCCACTGCTTTGAGACGGCGGGCCTCGGCTGGCTCTCCCCCTCCTGCCAGGCCGACACTAACGACCAAGGCTCATCTCCTTCAGTCTTTGCACCCGCTCACCCCCTGACTAGGGGGAGACCTCGGGAGATTCATCCCCCAAACCCTACCCCATCTGCTCGGGAGAGGAGAGACTCCTTTTCTACATGCCCAAGTTTCCCCAAGGGCAAGGGTCTCTTTTTAGGAGGAAGCCCTGGCCAGCCAGAACTTCTTTTCTCCTGAGTCCCCATCTCTGTCACTGCATCCTGCAATTCCCATCCCTTTGTATTTATTTCCCTGGGCCCCAGCCAGCCCATATCTGTCTCTGGTGTTTAGGCCTCCCTCCCTGACATGGAGAGTAACCTGTCTGGCCTGGTGCCTGCTGCTGGGCTTGTGCCTGCGCTGCCACCTACGGTGACCCTGGGACTGACTGCGGCCTACACCACTTTGTATGCCCTGCTCTTTTTCTCTGTCTATGCCCAACTCTGGCTGGTGCTTCTGTATGGGCACAAGCGTCTCAGCTATCAGACGGTATTCCTGGCACTCTGTCTGCTCTGGGCCGCCTTGCGCACCACCCTCTTTTCCTTCTACTTCCGAGATACTTCCCGGGCTAACCACCTGGGGCCCTTGCCCTTCTGGCTTCTCTACTGCTGTCCTGTCTGCCTGCAGTTCTTCACACTGACGCTCATGAACCTCTACTTTGCCCAGGTAACTATGGTGATGGGTGGGGGTTGTCAGGGAAGAAGCCCCAAGGGCCCAAAGGAGTGATGGGCATCTCTGCTCCCAGGTGGTGTTCAAGGCCAAGGCAAAACGTCGGCCACAGATGAGCCGAGGCCTGTAAGTACTCGGGATGCTGGTGGGCTCAGCATTCTGGGGCAGAGAGCAGCCCACCTTGTAGAGTTGAGACAAAGACCCAGGGGATGTTTGTGAAAGAGCTTGGAAAAGCTAAACACCCGGTGCAGGCGGCTCAGCAGAGGCATTGCCCACACGAGGGGCCGTGAGGATACCAAAGTCGTCGGGTTGGAGGAAGAGCAGGAGGCTGCAGCCCGTGGAAATTACTAAGCCAACCGCACTTCTCAGTGACCTTGGGCTGCAGTATCCCTGTCATTTGACAATGTCTTCTCGTTTTTTTTAAGAGCTTTCACAAACTTCTTCCTTTTTACAACTTACCTGAGAGGCTAGTCTTATCCTCCCTTGAGAAAGAAACTGAGGCCCAACAAGGTAAAGTTGGATGTTCAAGGTCACAGAGGTGACAGGAGGTAGAGCCAGGGCTCAAACCCAGATCGATGACTCCCAGTCTGGTGATGTTTCCAAGATGCCGTGGTTGTCAGTCACTGTACCTCTTTGGGCCTCAGTGTGCCCACCTGTAAAACTGGAGGAGCGGGATTCAGACGGGACAGTCTGAGTTCTGCCTTGACACTGGGGTCCCCCGGGGGAGGGAGGGTGGTTGGTGAGTACCAAGAGCAGTCAGTGCTCTGGGGCTGACTGTGCTGTGGGCTGCAGGCTGGCTGTCCGAGGGGCCTTCGTGGGGGCCTCGCTGCTTTTTCTGCTGGTGAATGTGCTGTGTGCAGTGCTGTCCCGCCGGCGCCGGGCACAGCCCTGGGCCCTGCTGCTGGTGCGCGTCCTGGTGAGCGATTCCCTGTTCGTCATCTGTGCTCTCTCTCTTGCTGCCTGCCTCTGCCTCGTTGCCAGGCGAGCCCCTTCCACTAGCATCTACCTGGAGGCCAAGGTAGGGCCGCAAGCCGTGATGCCCAAGTACTGTGGGGATCTTTGGGCAGCAGTCTTAAGGTCACAGAGGAAGCTGGGAGCCTCTTCCCTGAGGGTCCTCTGTTGTCTGTGCCAGGGGACCAGTGTGTGCCAGGCAGCTGCCATGGGTGGCGCCATGGTTCTGCTGTATGCCAGCCGGGCCTGTTACAACCTGGCAGCCCTGGCCTTGGCCCCCCGGAGTCGGCTGGATGCCTTTGATTATGACTGGTACAACGTATCTGATCAGGTGGGTATATGACATGTCTGCCACTTCATTAGTAGTCATGGTGTCTGGCCCCTGGTTGGCTTAAGCACTTCCCAGCACCCCTCTGGCACGACTGAGGCCTGGCACGAGTTTTTGCCTTACCCCAGGCGGACCTGGTAAATGACTTGGGGAACAAAGGCTACTTGGTGTTTGGCCTCATTCTCTTTGTGTGGGAGCTGCTGCCCACCACTCTGCTGGTGGGCTTCTTCCGGGTGCACCGGCCTCCACAGGACCTGGTGAGGATCTCTGTCCACTTCCTCAGGGCCAAGGGAAGGGACTGAAGTGTGGGGACCCTGGGCTGAGGTCTCGGGACAGTTGAAGGGGGTGGGAGAAAGCCTCAATGGCAGTGCTTCCCCCTCTCCCCAGAGCACCAGTCACATCCTCAACGGGCAGGTCTTTGGCTCCCGTTCCTACTTCTTTGACCGGGCCGGGCACTGTGAGGAGGAGGCCTGTTCCTGGGAGCACAGCCGGGGAGAGAGCACCAGGTAGAAGCCCACAATGCCATAGGATCCCTGGGCTCCTACCTGGCTCCATCCAGTGGTGGGGACTGGGAGATGGGTCCCCCTGCCCTACCGTGACCCTAACCTTTGTCTCCCCATCTGTTTTAGGTAAGGTCCTCTGCGTTTCTATTGCTAAAACCCATGCCCCGCTGGGCGTGGTTGCATATGCCTGTAATCCCAGCCCTCAGGAGGCTGAGGCAGGAGGATCTCCACAAGTTTGAGGCCAGCCTGGGCTACATAGAGAGTTCAAGGCCAGCCCGAACTACACAGCAAGACCCTGTCTCAAAAAAAAAAAACAAAAAAATAAAATCTCTGCCCTTTGCCCCAGATGCATTCCACTCTGGACCCAGGAAATCTTGAGTCATGGGGGGCTCTATTTGAAGCCTTTCTTCCTCTCCTGAATATGACCTTGGCCGCTGCCCTGAGACTGACCCTGCTTCTTTGCCTGCAGCATGTCGGGCAGCCTGGGCTCTGGCAGCTGGTATGGTGCCATCGGGCGTGAGCCGGGCTGGTGCGGGGGCAGCCAGACGAGGACCACTCCTCTGCTCTTCTCCCAGGTGCCGGGACCCGGTGGCCACCACCACAGCCTCTACTCTACCCCGCAGACGTGACCCCCTCTCCACTGCCCCCTCAAAAAACCCAGACCCCAGTCTCCCTTACCCTGGCCCTTGTACCAACTTTATCTGCCGCTTCTTGATCAGGGTCCTGGGGGCAGTGGCTGCCCCCTCCTCTAGCCGGCCCCTTGCTGCTCCTGTTGTAGTAAGCTTGTGCCACCTTCCTAAGATGGGGCATGGGCCTGGCTGCCAGATGCCCACAGCACCCTGGCATGACCTACCACCTCTGCTTCCACACCGGAGCCAGCTACCTCTCCTGTGCCTGCCACTCAATAAACAGTGTCTGTGCCCTGGTCTGTTTATTTGTCTGTCACTCATCTGCTTTGTGTTCCTCTCCTTTGCCTCAGACTGATCAGACAGTGACAGTGGCCTTTGAAGTGGGCTGCTAGGCTGATGGGCGAGCAGAGGGGACCTGTCATCTTCCAGGGACAGGAACCTCCACAGGCCTTTGTTCTCTGATCTCTCTTAGCCATAATAGCTCTGGTCTACTTTTTCTTTTTTTTAAAGACAGGGTCTCACTGTGTAGTCCAGGCTGGCCTTGAACTTACAGTGATCTTCCTGCCCTGGCCTCCCAAGTGCTAGGATTAGGAGCATACACCACCATGCCTGGCTAATAACTTGCACTTATGCCACATCTGCTCCCCGAAAAATTTCTATTCCCCAGGATCTTTTTCTTTTTTTTAAAACCAGTTATGGTGGTGCATGCCTGTAATCTTAGCACTCAGGAGAGAGAGGCAGGAGTATCACTGAGTTTGAGGCCAGCCTAGGCTCCATAGTGAGTTCAGTGCCAGCCTGAACTACATAGGGAGATCCTGTCTCAAAAAAAAAAAAAAAAAATCTTTGTATGATAAAAGAGAGGGGATCTCCCTATGTTGCCCATACTGGTCCTTGGCTGGACTCAAGCAGTCCTCCTGCCTCAGCCACAGCCTCAGCACAAGTAGCTGGGACTACAGGGCCACACCACTGTGCCTAACCCAGAGTATGACTACCCTGGTGCTGGAATGTAGCTCAGTCGTAGAGCCCTTGTCTGATGGTACACAAGACCTTAGGTTCTGTCCCCTGCATGGGGGAGGCTTTCATCACATGTCAAGGTACTGTGACCCCCCCTCTCCTGAGCCCCACAGCACTGTGATTATATGGCTCTTACACATTTTAACTTGAGTGGATTGAGCCATGTGGGTTTCTTTTCCTTCCTTCCTCCCTCTTTCTCGCTCTCTGTCTCTGTCTTGTTCTTTCTTTTGTCTTTTTGAGACAGGGTGTCTTACTATGCAGTTCCGGCTGGCCTTGAGCTCGTTTTGTAGCCCAGGCTCGTCTTGAACTCACAATGATCCTCCTGCCTCAGCCTCCCAAGTGCTGGGATTACAGGCATTTGCCACCATGCCCAGCATGGCCTGGTTTTCTTGTCACCATTTCTGATCTGCCATTTGGTACCAGGGGTTGCTGAAGGCCTGCAGGGGAGGTGTTAGTGTGGTAGAGGAGTAGCCTAGTCTGACCACGGTGTGGGTTTGCCTAGATGGGTGCTGTGTCTGCCTTGGGGATCCTGAGGGGCCCCTTCAGTGGCTGCCCCTAATAGCACAGTTACTGTCCTATGCTCCTGTTACCCTGGCAGATCTGGGAGGTGTTTATCAGTGTCTGACTGCTGCCCACATCCCTAGTAGCTCCAGTTCTCCCAAGTTCCCAGGGCCTAGCACTTGGCCTGTCTGGAAATCTTTTGCTTAGGACTGTCCTGGGCACCTGGGGAAAGGTCATCTGCGATACACAAAGAACCAGCTTGAGCCTGGACAATCACTTTTCATTAAGAGGAAAATTGCTAACGTTTGTAGGGCATTTAATTGTTCATTCTAAGCGGTATTTGGAGCATTTATAAACACTGACCTCTTAAAGGCCCTGAACATCACCCCAAGTGATAATTAATCATACTTTTTCTTTAAGTGAGAGCAGGGAGACTCCTGAGATTGAGAGTCTGCCCAGGCCCTCTACTGGTAGGAAGTGGTAGCTTACAGCCCAGGTTTAAAACCACTTGCCTGGAGATGCTCAAGGACCCCAGGAGGCGAGAGGAGGGTCTTTGGCGAGCTCGGGTTATAAAGAAGTGGGTGAGAGCAGCAAGGGGTGGGTTTAGGACGAGCCTGGGTCTTGCCTGTTTCGGCAGCAGGGAGAGAATGGTGGCACCAGTTCGGCCCAGACCTCTGAGGCTGACTCCTGGGGCTGGAGGTGAGGACCCGGGAAGCGGGGCAGGAATGCCCTGGCAGCGACTTCTCAGACCTGGGTCCCAGCTCTCACTCTTGGACAAATCCAGGTGCCCTGGAGTGATTCCATTCCTTTGTCCCGAGGGACCCCTCCCTCAGTGCTAAGCCCAAGGGCCGGGCTGTCCCAGGGGAGGAGAGATAAGGGCCCTTCCCAGTGCTGTAATGGGCCTGGAAGAAGCCAGATTAGTATGGACCCTGCCGGAGATGTGGGCCAGCAGATGCTCAGGCTGGGGCCGTGCCGGTAACCGAGCAGGGCTGTGGTCCGAGGCTAAAAGGTTAGACCCAGCAGCAATCCGGCTCGGCTCCTCTGCGATCCCCCGGACCGGACAGAGAGACCGGCGGCCTCAGGTAAAAGCCTTGGCGTAAGCGAGGTGGCTGGGGCGCCAGCAGCAAGGGCGCGGCACCAAGGGCAGCATGGCACTGCAGGGGTTAAACGCTGGAGGAGGGGGCTTCTGGGGGGGGGTCCCAGCCCCAGCAGCAGCCCGCCCCGCCCCTGTCGCAGCCGCCTCCGCGGCCCTGCGGGCACCTGGGAGGCGGCGCGGGAGCCGGACCGCAGCCGCAGCGCGGTGGGGCCGACAGTGAGTGCCGGGCGGGCACGGGGACGCGGGCACCGGGCACCGTCTCCCAGGGGGCGACTGGCCAGATAGGGTGCCCACCCCTAGCGCGTGGGCATCTCTGGGAGTGGCGCGGCCCCTAAGTCCCGCCGTCTGTCACGCTCCGAAGCGTCGGCGTGGGGACGCAGGGAGGTGGTGGGGGCGAGCGGCCGGGGTGCGGCGCGTGTGGATGGCAGGCACCGCGCCGTGGCCCCACGGTCTGAGGAGTGTGCACACACGTGTGCCTGGGCATCTAGGTGCTGTGGTTTGGCCAGAGCACCCCTTGGGATCCGGGTCGACCCAGGTCCTCGGGAGCGTGCGGGCGGAGGGTGTGCGTGCAGCTAGGGCGCACGGCGCGCGGGACCCGCAAGGTTCAGCGTGGGCGCGCGGGGCTTTGTGCCCGCGTGTGTCTGAGCTTGTCACGGCGTGTGGACGAGTGTGTATGCGCGCGTGCGTGGGCGCTGCCTTCCCCTGTCCCAGGAGCTGACAGCTGTCCCGGGGGCTGCTACACCGGTTGGGCCCTTCCTGCTCCTTCTGGGAACCTAGCGCCCTCCCTCTTCCCTGCACTCTGCTTCGCCTGGCCTCGCCTCGCCCAGGACCAGACCCTGGGTTCCTCGAAAGCCTGACAAGGCACTGGAGGGGCCCTGGAGGCTCCCTGCCAGGCCTGTTGGGAGGAGAGGGGGCGCCGAGAGGATGCTGCCAAGCTGGCTGAGCCCCAGGTGAACCGGCCAGCCCTGTCCCCACTCTGCTCTTCCACCCTTCCACTCCTTTCCCTCCTCAAGCGCCGCCTCCTCCTCCCCCTCCCGTTCCAAGCACCCCCAGGCCCTGCACTTTACCCCACTGGTCCGTCCTCTCCTGAGACATTCTCCTGCCTTCCCCTTCCCGGTGCCCTCTTCTTCTCACACCCTGGAGTCCCAGAGGGTCGGGCAGTGGAGGTAAGAGGTACCGTGTGTCCCTGGCACCAAGTGGCCAGCCGGAGGGGTGTGAGGGGGACTTCTCCATGGACAGTAAGTCTGGGGGCTCTGAAGACCTTGGGTGTGTGCAGGGGGCCGGGTGGAGGAGGGTGTGGGGTGTCAGGTCAGTTTATTGACACTGGCATCCCTGATTCTGCCCACAGTGACTGCTGCTCCCCAGGAGCCTCCTGCCCCGCCTCTGCCGCCGCCGCCGGCGGGTAGCAGCGGAGCTGGCCCAGCCCCTGGGCGCGCCATGCGGGGCACCACCCTCCTGGCGCTGCTAGCCTTGGTCCTGCTTTACTTGGTGTCGGGTGCCCTGGTGTTCCAGGCCCTGGAGCAGCCCTATGAGCAGCAGGCCCAGAAGGACTTGGGGGAGACCCGTGAGAAGTTTCTGAGGGCCCATCCATGTGTGAGCCCGCACGAGCTGGGTCTCTTCATCAAGGTGCGTGGGGTCCTTCAGCAGTTGCCATCTGGGCCCTAGGCTGGGTATTATTTCCAGACCCAATTCCTGAGGACTGGGTACAGGAGCGGGGCTGCAGGACAGGGGCTGGATCTAGGTCTCTTAAATATGGCACGGTCTTTCATTTTCCTTGCTATGCCTCCCACCTGTTTGTGCTCCTGGAATGTTTCTGTGTGAGGGCTGTGGAATGGAGGGTTGAGTAATGAAGGAATGAGAGAATGAATGAATGAAGGAAGCACATGGCACATTACATCTGCACAGGTCTAACTCACCAGTTTAGTTACCCTATAAAATCCAGGATGCCCGGTTGCATGTGAAATTTAACTAAATCATTTTAACACAAGTATATTCCATCCAATATCTTTGCTGCCAAAGCTGGCAGCCCTTCCTACATTAGCGCCTATACATTTTTGGAGTCACAGATGCCTTAGAGAAGTCTAAGAACACTGTGAAGAACTCCCCCTCCACCTGCCAAGCATGCATATATCCATGTACAGACGATTTCAGAGCGCTCCTGTCCATGCCACTGTGGGTGCCAGGATAGGGGACCCTTCTCCCTGACACATGCTTAACCAGACAGGCAAGAAGGGGGGGCCAGATTGAGGCTCCCTTGAGCCACTTTTGGTCACCTTTCTTCCAGTCACTTCAGAGAGGTCTGGCCTTCACCTTTTGGGTTACAGCAGTGAGCACCTCTTCCTTTCTCTGATTTGAGTCATTGTCAAATGAAGCAGTATGATTTAACTCTATTATTTATTTATTGATTTATTTATTTTTGTCTTTTTGAGACAGGGTCTCGCTATGCAGTTCGGGCTGGCCTGGAGCTCACTTTGTAGCCCAGGCTGGTCTCGAACTCACAATGATCCTCCTGCCTCAGCTGCCTGAGTGCTGGGATTACAGGTGTGTGCCACCGTGCCCAGCCTAACTTTAATCAATTAATATTTACGACTTCACTGAAGAGTACCTAACCCTGTTCCTTGCCTGCTGTTGGTGGCAGGAGAGGCCACTAGTATGGAAGCTTCTGTGTTTCAGAGGGGAGGACCCAGGGCAGAGCCCCCTGAGATTTCTCTGACATTTTCAGAAAGCAGAAGGCTCAGCCTCAGAGAGGCCTGGATGGAAAGTGTGTCTGGCCAGACCACAGGGCAGAAGGAGGGAGTGTGACCTATTTTATCTTCACAATGCAATTGCTTTTTTCCTGGATAAGAAAGAAAAAAGGAGGCACAGGACCTAAAAGGGTTGGGGACAGCGGCCTTACTTCTCCTCCATGGTGAAAGTCACTTCTTACATTAGTTGTGCAGCACTTGTGCATGTTAGTACTGTGTGCTAGGGGCTGTGGTGCTGTATCACATGGGGTGAGTAGGTGATGGACTTTGGGGTAGAGCAGATGCAGGCTCTGCTTAGATGATGTCACCTCTAGGTGAAGGGACAGATCCATAGACAGAAAGATCACTGTAGGGTGCTGTGGAAAGGAAGCTTCTTTTTCTTCTTATTTTTTTATTTTTTTGTTTAGCACCCCTGGTGCGCTGGGCTCTGGGCTGGGTGAGGAGCAAGAGCTGGCAATTGAAATGATTAGGATATGAGGGATGCAATTTAGGGATTGGGGACAAACACTCCCAGGCAGAGGAGCAGCATGGGCAAAGGTGTGGAAACTGGAAAGCTCTAGAGTGTCTTGCAGAATCTAGAGTTAAGCAGATGCCTAGTCATTTGAAACAGAAATTAGAACACAGGATGACAAAGGATTTTTTCCTCCTAAGTAGTGAATTTATTAGAAAAGTGTTACAAAATAAAAAATTAAATCACTTCTAATCAGACATTTCATTTCTTGCCTTTATTAAAAATTGTTCTTACAGGAAATGGAATCATCTCATAAACTTGGGGGAAGGTTGCCATAATTCAGAGCTCCAGGAGAGGAGACTGGGGACAGGGAAGTGGGACCAGTTTAGAAAAGCTCTGGTATGCTGGAATGGAGAGGCCAGAGTCCATTCTCCAGACAGAAGAGCTTAGAGGGTTTGGAGCAGTCCCTGTAGGAAGATTAATTGGAAGTCTCTTCTAATGAGAGTATTCAGAGAGAAAAAAGGTGGGTTATGTTCAGCCCCACAGACTGTCCTTGTGCTCCATGAGGAAGGGGCCCTGAGTACCTCCTCCTAATTCTCTGATGTCTATCACTTATAATCCCAGGAAGTGGTTTAAGGCAAGAAGATCACAAGTTCAAGGCCAGCCTGGGCAACTAAGTGAGAAGCTATCTAAAAAATAAACAGATAGGACTGAGGATGCAGCTCTGTGGTAGAGCACTCTTGGGTTCAAGCAAAACAAAAAGTACAGAACCTGCCTGAGGGACCTGCAGGCTGGCAAGAGGGCAAATATATGGACACTTCATTCAATAATTATTGAGCACCTACTGTGTAACACTGGTTTTTGCTTGGACTTCAGTGGTGTGCGTATGTGTGTGTGTGTGTGTGTGCGTGTGTGTACATCCTAAAACTGGTTGAAAACTCTGATGATATTCGCACCTTTCTGGAGGAAAGGCCCCTAATTTTCATTAGAGGTCTAAGGCAAGGGACACTAAGTCAGTTTCCTCAGGGGCAGTGGGAGCCATGGTGTCTGTATAAAACTGGAAATCACAGGGTACAACCACCACATGGGAATTTTCCTAACAAACACAATGCTTACTGTGTTGTAAGTGCTTTAACTCTTTACAACTGACCTATGATGTTGGTGCTATACTTCCCCCCGCTTGACAGATGCAGAAATTGAGGCAGAGAGTTAATTTACCTTTGGTAACACAGCACCACAATTTGAACCCAGGCAGCCTGGTTCAAGGAGCTGTGCTTCTGACTTTATAGTTAGAAATCAATTGTGTGGAATTAGAGGGCAGATGACCCAAGTGTTTCTGAAACATCACAGAACTGACAAACTTGGCCGCTATGGATCAGGACACCCAATTTGCATCCCCTGCTGTAAGGTGAGGAGGACCAGCCTAGAGGCTGGAAGGGAAGGAAGGACTCAGTCCCACCTTCTGTGCCTCGCCCTGCAGGAGGTGGCTGATGCCCTGGGAGGGGGTGCGGATCCAGAAACCAACTCAACCAGTATCAGCAACCACTCAGCCTGGAACCTGGGCAGCGCCTTCTTTTTCTCAGGAACCATCATCACCACCATCGGTGGGAGAGGAGATGGGGCCACTGGAGGGGGTGGGGACAAGGAGTTTCCTTATGGGGGAAGGTGCAGGGAGAGGTTGGAGTGCCAGGTGTCGCCTAGACTTCTGCATTGCCTCTGTCCAGGCTATGGCAATGCAGCCCTGCGCACAGATGCTGGCCGCCTCTTCTGCATTTTTTACGCACTGGTGGGGATCCCGCTGTTCGGGATGCTGCTGGCAGGGGTCGGGGATCGGCTGGGCTCCTCCCTGCGCCATGGGATTGGTCACATCGAAGCAGTCTTCCTGGTGAGCTGGTCCATACTCTGTGTGCTTTTTGCACTGGACTGAGGATGCCCTTCCCTAGGTCCCTGGCAACTGACCACACACCTTTAGAGAGGCAGGCACCTCTGTCACTGACTTGGGGTGGGATGAGGTGTGTTGGTGGGAATGGGAGTGGAGGTTGTTATTGTCTCCTCTGTGGTCCTGCCTACTGCTCCTCCCTGCAGAAGTGGCACGTGCCACCGGAGCTGGTGCGAGTGCTGTCTGCGATGCTCTTCCTGCTGATTGGCTGCCTGCTCTTTGTCCTCACGCCCACCTTTGTGTTCTGCTATATGGAGGACTGGAGCAAGCTGGAGGCCATCTACTTTGTCATAGTGACACTCACCACCGTGGGCTTCGGGGACTATGTGGCTGGTGAGGCTGCTCTTCTTGCACGGCATGTCCCTACTTTATTGCTTTCCACGGTCTCTCCCTCCAAGATTCACGTGGTGTCTCTGCTCCACCTCCTGCATCCATCACAGAATGATTCCACATACACCTCTCCTCACGCACCCATACATGCTTGCAGTCCCATGCATGCTCACACATATGTTAAGCACACCTCTCACATGTGTCACCTTCTTGCATGATGGCACCTGCTCTTGCACACTGTCTTGTACCCCTTTGACTCATGCTCTGACCTTCCTGCACACACTCATACATTCTAGACAAGCTCTTTGTCCTGGGGAGGCTGTGTTGTCACAGCAAGGCAGGTAAAAGGGGCAGTGTACAGGCGGCTCAAGGGTTTGCCATAGAATCAACTTCTTTCATCCTTCCCTGGTGGCATCCCAGGTGCTGACCCCAAGCAAGACTCTCCAGCTTACCAGCCGCTGGTGTGGTTCTGGATCCTGCTTGGCCTGGCCTACTTCGCCTCGGTGCTCACCACCATTGGGAACTGGTTGAGAGCTGTGTCTCGCCGCACACGGGCAGAGGTATGCTCGTTGGGGTTGGTGCCTCAAGTGCATTCCCTGAGCCGGTTGACCAGTCTGTCCCCCTTCCAGAGTGTGAGTTTCTCAAGGCACATACTGAGGGAGACTTTGTGTCTGGTGACTCCACCACCTCTGCCCTTATGGATACGAGTGTTAGATGTAGCATATAAAAGTGCAGAAAGCAACCAGGTGTGGTGGTGCATGTGCCTGTGATCTCAGCATGCTGGGAAGCTGAAGCAGGAAGATCTTAAGCTTAGCCCAGCCTGGGCAATTTGGTGACTTAGAGAGATCCTGTCTCAAAATTTAAATAAATAAATAAATATATATATAATTTTTTTAAAGGCTGGGGATATAGCTTAGTGTGCAGGCCCTGGGCTCAATTCCCTGTACCAGGAAAAAAAAATGCAGAAAGCCCAGTTAAATGTGAATTATAGATAAACAACAAATAAAATTTTAGGATACACCCTAAATGTTGCAAAGAGGCATAATGTCGCTTGCTATTTACCTGCTGAAAACACCCACCTGAGGGCGCAAGGGTCTCAGGGCTAAAGTACAACTGGGATTTTCCAAGAGGGCACTTTGGGGGAGGGGAGGGCACGCAGCCAAGGAGAGGTGTCTTTCCATTTTCCTGCCAGCCTTGGCTGGAGGACCAGGCGAAAAGAACGTGGATGCCTGATCGGTGACGGGGCAGGCTCCCAGGGCTGCATAGGCAGCCCAGGACCACTGGTCGAGGACTTCTTTTCCTCCCCGTGCAGATGGGCGGCCTCACGGCGCAGGCTGCCAGCTGGACCGGCACAGTGACAGCGCGGGTGACCCAGCGAGCTGTGCCCACTGCACTGCTGCCAGAGAAGGAGCGGCCACCTCTACCTCCCCTACCCTGTCCAGCGCAGCCAGTAGGCCTGCCTCAATCCCCCGTAGCCCCGGAGAAGGTGGCCACGCCTTCCCCGCCCACCGTCTCTGCCCTTGATTACCCCAGCGAAAACCTGGCCTTCATCGACGAGTCCTCCGATACGCAAAGCGAGCGTGGCTGCGCCCTGCCCCGTGCACCAAGAGGTCGCCGTCGTCCCAACCCTCCCAGGAAGCCCACGCGGCCCCGGGGTCCAGGGCGCCCCCGAGACAAAGGGGTGCCGGTGTAGGGGCAGGACCCCGGGTTGGGCCTCTCAAAGGACTTTGCTCCTGCTGTCTCCCTGGCATGCTTGGCTTGTTTGACCAAAGAGCCCTCTTTCAATGCTCAACTGAGGCCTAGGCAGGAAGCTTAGGATCGCCTACCCAGCACCTCTGGCCCCTGGTCCCTTCCTCACTCCCGCCCATTCTGTCGCGCTGCCCTCCCAGGGCCTGCCCCTCACACCACCTCACAATTGTGCCTCAAAACCTGCATCAATAAATGAAAACAGTCTGAACTGCTGCAGGCGTGGGCGCTCCGGGACGTGAGTGGGTGTGGGAGCGCGTCCCTCGGGCCACCGTGAGGCCACCTCCAGCCCCAGGGCTCCTGGCACCCACATCAATGAAATCGAGGTCCTCTGTCTGGAGGCCACTGGCTGGGTAGGGTCCAGCCGCAGAATTGGCCAAGATGTTTCCAACCTCAGCTCAGATAAGGGGTGGGCTGGGGAACGGGGGCGGCTGGTACCGAGAGCGAAACCCCTACTGCTGTCCTGGAAGGACCCGCCCCTCCCCCTTCTGGAGCGTGACCCCTGCCTCGCGCAGAGGCCGGCAGGACCTGGGTCCGTTGGGGCCGAACCATGGAGGAAGAGCCTTTCAAAGTAAGGAACTGTCCCTATCTCTCGCTTGTCACTCTTTCTGGGTCCCACCCCAAGCCCCTGACGTAGATCCCACTCAACCAGGGCTCCTGCAGCCTCAGTTCATCGTCCCCACCCTCCCCTCGCCCTGATTTTGGCCCCTCGCCCCTGACCACCAAGACCCTGACTTCCCTCCTTGTATGTGGCCCACAGGCATCTGCAGACCACCGAAACCTGGGCCAGGAGAGCGAGAACGATGGCCTTTCGAGTGCGGAGATCCAGGCAACACCATCGCAGCCAGGCCTGAGCATGCAGCTGTCTGAGGTCCGAGGGAGCTTGGGCCGGGAGGACGGTGGCACAGGCCACGAGACCCGCGGGGACAGCCAGCCGGGCCTCCCGGAGGATGGTGACAAGTCCACTTCTCCGAGGGACAAGAACAGTTCCAAGCCGGAGGATCAGGACCAGCACACTCTGTGGGAACTTCTGCAGGACCAGCACACTCTGCGGGACCTGGAACCACCCCGCAGCAGTGCCCCGGGCATCGGCTTAGGAGAGTTGGACAGCGAATCTGAGATCGGGAACGGTCAGTGTGGCCTCAACAGGTCATGGACGCCCACAATACAGTAAACTCGCCAGGGTCTCACTTTCCTGTCTGTACAATGGGGGAAGCCGATAGCATTCAAGTTTATAGTAGTGCCAGGGAGGGCGCTAGCGTAGATCCTACACGCTTTCAGGCAACCGCATTCCTTGAGCGCCCCCTAGCGGGAGGGGGTCTATAACGCCTTGTCCCCGAAACGCGCCGATAAACATGCCAAGGCAGTGCACAGAGACCTGTGCCTTAAATGGAGCCAGTTGAGGGGAGTGTGTTAATTTCTTGTCTCAGGATTTGCGCTGGTTGAGGAGGTTATTTTTCATTTAGTCAATCATTGTTTACAATTTTTTTTTCCGGTACCAGGGATCGAACTCAGGACCTTGCGCTGGACCTTGCGCTTGCCAGGCAGGCACTTATGCCACTGAACTAAATCCCCAGTCCCAATTTGTTTTTTCTGAGACAGGGTTGCTAGGTAGTTCAGGCAGGTCTTGAACCACTATGTAGCCTAGGCTGGCCTTGAATTCACAGTGATCCTCCTACCTCAGCCTTTGGAGTGCTGGGATTACAGGCGTGCACCACCATGCGTGGCTCTTGTTTAAATTTTTAAGCACCTACTACAGTATGCTGGGCACTATTTGGGACCTTCCTCCTTTCTTCCCTCTCTTTTTGGCAATACTGGGGATTGAACCCAAGTCCTTCACAATGAACCATTTTAAACTCTTTATTTCGAGGCAGGGTCTCAGTCACTAACCTGCCCAGGCTAGGCTCGAACTTGATATCCTCCTGATCCAACCTCCCAGAGTGCTGTGGTTACGGGCATAGATCGCCACGCCAGCTCCTCTCTTCACTTTCATCAGGGGATTAAAATTGGTAATAACATCACAGTTGAAGGGCCAGGGATATAGCTCAACAGCACAAGAGCCTGCCTGGTAAGCGTAAGGTCCTGAGTTTGATTCCTGGTACCAAAAGAGAAAAATCACAATTGACATACACCAAACACTTGCTCTGAGCTTCCCTTACACGGTCACCTTTAAGCTTTACAAACACCACAAGAAGCCACTTTTAGGATCCATTTTACAGATGAAGAACTTGAGGGTAAGTGTCAGTTATTGGAACTGGGGATGAAGTGGTGGACCACTTGCCTAGCATGCATGAAAGCCATGCATGGGTTCTACCCCCAGTGTGTGTATGTGGGGAGCTGTCACTGAACCTAAGTCTCACATAGTGGGACAGCCAGAATTGGAACCTAGAAGTGTACCTACCATCTTATACTGTCCCTAAGGTAGCAGGTGGAGCTGGTCTCTGAACCTCACTCCCCAGCACATGCAGCTCTGTTCCAGGGAAGACCCAGGAGTCAGCAATGGCTGACCCCTGTCTTCTCTTCTCCCAAAAGAGAATTTCTCAGAGTCAATGTCTAGTACATGGGAAGAAGCAGGCTTTCGACTCTACTTGGCAGAGCAGCAGAAAAAGGTTAGAGAGGCTAGGGGTGGGGAATGAGCAAGTTGAAGTGTACATCAGTGAAATAATAGGGGTGGCTGGCAGGGTGCAGGGGCAAGCAGCTGGCTGGGGGGTCCTTGGGGCTGCAGAGATCAGGGGGAACATTTCTTTTGTGGGCAGAACTGGGGTCTCTGCCTGAGTCTCTCTACTGTTTTTTTTAGCTGCCGCTGCCCCTGAGGGAACTCATGGAGGCTGAAGTTCTGGAAATCCTCACCAAAACCCTCAAGAGTGAGCCCACCCCCCGCCTTACAACAGATCCTGGTGTATTCTGTAGGGCTTGTGCCTGGTGGGGATGGAATTTCAGAATGAGTGTGCTTTGTCAGATGGCCTTAGGACTCACGAATACTCCAAGGGCCCCACAGAAATAAAGAGAGACAAAGGTCAAGATGGGGAGAGCATGGGATGACAGGCCTCAGTGGAGTTCCTCTCTAGGTGAGGTTTTCTCCCCTGGCACAGTAGGATGTAGCTTATCTTCTTCCCAGGTGGGGGAGCTGTGCGGGGCCAATGGATTTTTAGGTAAATTTACTGGGCAGTGGATTTTCTGGGTAAACTCCTATTTGGGTGTGACATCCAAAGGGTCACATTTAGATTGGGTGGTCCAGGAGGTTTCCACAAAGATGCTAGCCCCTACTAACACAGGTCAGGCCTGCGGCAGCTCCAGCTGGCTCTCACCACCCTCCTCCGCCTTCACATGGGGGGGGGGGTCCAAAGTTCCCCAAATTGACACAGGGCCCAGCGCCCAATCACCTGCAGCTCCTTGAATCATGCAGGCGGTGCCGCTGGTGCGGAAGCCTTGCCGGTGCTCACTGCCCCAACTCAGCTCTGTTTTCCAGGCTATCGGTCCAAGATCGGCGAGAATCACTTTCTGACTACAGAGCTGCAGCGAAGCGTTGAGGAGCTCCAGAGGCGGAGGAGGCTACTCTGGTCGTTTCAGTGAACCTCTGTCTCTAGCAGTGGTCCGACTCCTGCTCCTTGTCCTGTCCCTTCCCCAGGCTCAAGCCCGACACCATCCGATTGGAGTCTGAGCCCTAGAGAAATTAAAATCTGTGCATAATCTGTGAGTCAGTGCGTGGCTGCCTGCGTGAGGCGGACGCACGTGGCCCCGCCCTTCCCCGTGACCTTCACTCGGTCACCGCAGTGACCTTGAGTTTTCTCTGTCCGGATCTTATCGGCCCTGCCTTCCAGGGACTCGTAGTCCAGGGCTACTTGCACGTGTAGATCTACTTCTCTCACCCGGGACTTCGCAGCTTTCGGGGACTACTGAATCTGCCGCTCAGGTGCCCAGAAAGCGTTACCTAGGGGGAACGAGACAAGGGACAGGGCTGCGCCCCCTCCCCAAGCTGGGCTCCACCCCCTATACATATGCAGATACCCCCCCCCCCCCCCCGACCTCTGCGCCCATCCCGCCTTCTCATTTTCATAAGGCCTTCCTCTCTCGCAGCGACTTCGGCTACAAACGACGTCGCCCACTCCTCTAGCGCAAAGCTCCACCCACCTCCTCTGTTCCCTTTGGGATCTCATTCCCAGCGCCCCACCGCGTCTCTGGTCCCGCCTCCGGGCGGTGGCGTACGCAAGTACGCCGCTGATGATAGGGGCGTGGCTTCTATGAAGTCCCGCCCACTGGCCCTGAAGGCTCCGCCTAACTCCTCCGGGAACACAGGCGCTGCCCGCCTCATTTATCTGATTAGCATAGGGCGTCGGGCCCCGCCCTCTGCTTTGCATGCGCACGACCGGCCCCGCCCCTGCTGTCAGCTGGAGGAAGCGGAGTAGGAAGCGGCCGCGATGTCCTTTTGTGTCCTACAAGCAGCCAGCGGCGCCGCCGAGTGAGGGGACGCGGCGCGGCGGGGCGGCGCGGCCCGAGGAGGCGGCGGAGGAGGGGCCGCCCGTGGGCCCCGGCTCACCCGGGCGGTACGGGCCGCTGGGCCCCCATGCCTGCCCACCCGCCCTGCCGGAGCCCCAGGTCTAGGGGCGGAGGGGCGCTGCTGTGGGCGGGCAGGGCGCGGGGCCATGTGCGAGCGCGGCGGGGAGGTGGACGGGATCCGGTCGAGAGCCCGACGGGGGTCAGAGCCGGGGCAGGATCCAGCGTCTGGGTCCCAGAAGGCCAGCCAGGGTCAATGTCTAGCCCGGGTCGGACTGCGGGGGCCTGGCCCCGCTCAACCCGGGGCCGCGGATCCAGCCCCTGGGCAGCGTTCAATACGGCGCTTGGGGCGAGCCCAAGTCCCTGGGGCGGGCTGGGGTGGAAGACGGGAAGGGTTCTCAGTGGGGAAGGAGCCCTGAGGACCACGTGGGGGCGCTCGAAGGGGCCTGGGCCACCCTCCTCTCTGGGTCAAAGGTCATCGCAGCAGCGGGGGAGAACTTCTTCCTCCTCTGCTCTCTTCATTTACTTCCTGATAATCTGATAGAGGTCCCCCGCGGGCGGAGGGGGAGGGGAGGCTAGCAACTTTGGGTAACTTCCCATAGGTGTGTGCAGGTTAGGGGGCGGGGCGCCCTATGAGTTGGTGGACTCTGCGGCAGGCTTGGGGTGCAAAGGAGGTGGAGCCGCACCCGATGGTGTGGCTGGAACTGGGCATGCTGGGGCAGGAGGGGCGCGGTGTGTCTCGGCTGAGACGCTGTACTTTCTCAACAGAGTCTGTGCCACTGTATGTGCCTCTGGGGACCCTTCGAGATGGTGCGGGATTGAGTCTTGAGCGTGTGTTTATGGAGGGTGCCTTTTGGGAGGAGTGTGAGAGTAAGGACGGGTTTGCGAGTGTGAAAACCCCCAGAACAGAATGAGTAGGTGTGTGGGGACACTTGAGAACCCAGGTGAGTGGGGTGTGGGTATGAACATATAAGTAGGCACACCTTTTGCTCCTCCTGGGCCGGAGTGGCTCATTGTGCCCTCTTGAATAGAGAGTACCTAGGTGAGGGTGAGATCACTGAGGTCATCCCAAGATCTGGAAGGGATTCCAGGTGGGGGTGGAGGTTGACTGGGGCTTTGCTCCCTGGCCTCTCCCGGGTTCCCAAGAGGGAGACCTGCTGTCAATTACTGCCCTGGAGGCTCTGGAGACTCTGTTTCCATGGCAGCAGCTGGGGGGGGCCCTTCGTGGGCAACTCTTGCTTGGACTCTGTCCCCCCTCCTCCCCCCAGCTGAGCGTGGAAGCCTGGCCCAAGCCCAGGGTTGAGCAGTCCATGTGGCAGCGTGTCCTCCCATCCCCCATCCCTTGCCTGTCTGTGACCTGATGGTCTCTCCCTGCAGGTGACCAGCGCCATGTCCAGCCAGGTGGTGGGCATTGAGCCTCTGTACATCAAGGCAGAGCCAGCCAGCCCTGACAGTCCAAAAGGTTCCTCAGAGACTGAGACTGAACCCCCTGTAACCCTGGCTCCTGGTCCAGCTCCCGCCCGCTGCCTCCCAGGGCATAAGGAGGAGGAGGATGGGGAAGGGGCTGGGCCTGGCGAGCAGGGTAGTGGAAAGCTGGTGCTCAGCTCCCTGCCCAAACGCCTTTGCCTGGTCTGTGGAGATGTGGCCTCTGGCTACCACTATGGTGTGGCATCCTGTGAGGCCTGCAAAGCCTTCTTCAAGAGGACCATCCAGGGTGAGCCCGCACCCATGTTCTGTGCCCTTTGCCCTGTACCCTTGGCCTGTCACTTCCCAGCTGGTACACTACTGGTTACAGTGGCCTCTGAGTTGGCCCAGGTACCGCATGAGGGTGGCAGTTTGGGGCTCCCAGGCCCTTGTATATCAGAAAAGTGAAATAAAGCCCATAGCATCTGTCAGTGGGTTGAGTGGGATGTGAGAAAGGACACAGGTGCTAGGTGTTTTCCTGGGTGCCCTAGGCTCAGCATATATTCCAAGGAGCGTCTACCTGTTCTAAATCTTTGTTTTTGACTTTGTTCTTTCTAGCAGCTGCTGACCTCTGCCAGCATAGAATATGCCTCTTTTTCTTAATTTTTTCAAAGCAGCACCAATGAAAAGTAGATTTTTATGGATGTCTGAGGGAGGCCTTTATAACTGAGCAGCATCTCCAGCCTTTTAAAAGTTTCTTTTTTATTTCTTTTCCTCTTTTTTTTTTGGAGACAGAGAGTCTTGTTATGTAGTTGAGGCTGGCCTCAAACTTGTGGAGATCTTCATTTTCTTGCCTCAGCCTCCTGAGGTCTGGGATTATAGGCATGTACCAGCACACCCAGTGCTATATCATGTTTTAGCATCTGACTTTAAAAAGATTGTTAGCGAGCCAGGCGTGGTGGTGCACGCCTATAATCCCAGCACTTGGGAGGCTGAGGTAGGAAGATCATTTCAAGTAAGAGGCCAGCATGGTGAGACCCTGTTTAAAAAAAAAAAAAGGATTGTTAGGAGTCCCTGTGTTTTGTTTTGTTTTGTTTTCTTTTTTGAGACAGTGTCTTGCTATGCACTTCAGTCTGGCCTCACACTTGCATTGATCGTCCTGCCTCAGCCTTTTGAGTGCTGAGATTATAGGCACGTGCCACCATGCCCAGTCCCTGCTCTTTTATGTTTATTTGTTATTGGAGACAGCCATTTGTTGTGTGGTTCAAGCTGGCTTTGAACTTGTGATTTACCTGATATATGGGCAATGTAGACTGTGTCTCAAAATAAAATTTAAAAAGGGCTGGGGATATAGCTCAGAGGTAAATGCTTGCCTAGCCTATGCAAGGCCCTGGGCTAAATCCACAGCACTGCACTGCCTGCCCCCCAGGTCCCCTCCCTCAGGAAAGCAAACCAAACTGAACATATAGATGCTAGTGTAAATATTTCCTTGGTCTATTAGTTATGTTCTTATGTAACCATTGATTACTTTGGGGCTTATAGCAAATATAGTGAAAAAAATTCTGAGCGCTTTATTGTGTACCAGTGACTGCCCCACAGTAGCACTATGTCAGCACTGTCATAGTTGAGGCCCATAATGGTTCTTGAAACTTGATTCAAGTCTCACAGGTAGAAAATGGCAGAACTAGGATTTGATACAGGTCCAGAACTGCTGCCTCTGCTTATAACTAATAACTGGAATTTGGACCACTGATTGTGACAGCCCACTGAGTTTTTGACTTGGCTGAGGTACCTTAGTCTATAACTGTGTTCCCTGCTGGCTCTGAAGACCAGTGAGGCCGCAGGGCCAATCCAGGTGTCTTCCTGCATTTACCCTGGAATCCTTTGTGCAGCTGTCAGCAAGTGTTTATTGAGTGCTTGCTATACAGTCATTTATTGGGCACGTAAGTGCTGTTTTGGGTTTTATTTTGAAGCACCCTACCACTGAGCCACACCTTCAGTGGTATGTGTGTGTGTGTGTGTGTGGTACTAGGGTTTTGTTTTTTTTTTTGGCGGTACTGGGGATCAAACTCAGGACCTTGAGCTTGCCAGGCAGGCGCCCATTCCACTGAGCTATATCCCCAGCCCAAAAGAACTTGCTCCCATTTTTTTTTTTTTTTTTTTTTTTTTTTTTTGCGGTACTGGGGATCGAACTCAGGACCCTGCGCTTGTTAGGCAAGCGCTTATTCCATGAGCTATATCCCCAGCCCCGGTACTAGGGATTGAACCTGGGGCCTTCACACGGAGCTATATTTTCCAGCCCTTTTGAGTCAGGATCTCACCAAGCTGCCCACGCTGGGGTTGAACTTGTGGTTCTCTTTCCTCTGGCTCCCAGAGTGCTAGGATTACAGGTGTCCGTCACTAAGCCCAGCTCTGAGTATGATTTTTATCATCCCAGTTTCACAGTTGGGAAAACTGAGGTTTAAGAGGTTAGATCTGGGACTTGCTCAAGGTGACAGTGGTGGTGTCAGTGGTGGTGACAGGATGGACCCCACACAGCTTTTCAGACGTGTGTTGCTGTTCTGACCAGTGTTCCAGACACAGAACACAGCTGGACTAAGGTGGGGAGAGGCAGGGAGCAAAGCATGTGTCGAAGGACTGGCTTGGGTCCTGGAAGGCGCGCGCGCGCGTGCGCGCGCGCGTGTGTGTGTGTGTGTGTGTGTGTGTGTGTGTGTGTGTCAAGCTGAGTGCAGAAATCTGCGGAGGATACAGGAGGAAGTGTACTTGTTAGCTAGAAATACCTACAGAGGTGGAGTTAGCATAGGGAAGGCTTCCCTGAGGTAACAAGGGCCAAAGGTCCAAAGGGGGTGAAGACGAAAGAGCTTTCAGAGAGGGCAGGACCAGACAGGAGCCCAGGCAGGGAGCTGCATGCCCCAAGGCAGCCCTGTTTGAGAAACAGCAGGTGTGGAGCAGAGGTCATAAAGGTGAGGGCTAGGTGAGTCCAAGGGGAAGGTGTTGGAGGGTTTGAGCACAGGGCTCAGGACCCCTTTGGGGACAGCAGGCCAGTGAGGTGAAAGGTGATGAAGTCCAGGGGGATGCGGTGGCCAAGGGGCAGGAGGAGCTAGTCAGGGTGGATGCAAAGAAAAAGCCTCCTGGATTTGCTAACAGGTTGCACATGACGTACAAGGGATGTGGTGATCTGCACAGGTTTCTGCTTGGGCAGCAGGATAAATGCAGGTGCAGGCTTGGTAGGGGGAGGTGTGGGTCTGGTAGACTGAAGTTTGAAAAGGCTTCTGGACATACAGGATGTCCAAGATGCAGCTGGATTGGTGAGCGTGGTGCTTGAGGCAAGTCTGGGCTAGAAAAAGAAATCGGCAAGTTCTGTGACATAAGATTGCCATAGGATTGAGTGGGGGTGAGGTGCCAGGCAGCCCAGGTGACTTCAGTGGAAGGCACTGGGGAGGTGGAGAAAGTGGCCAAAGAGGTGGGAGGCACGAGTGTGGTGTCCTAGAAGCAAAAGCAGAAAGCCTCCAAGTGTTTCTAGGAGCAAGGTGTGATTAATTTGTTTGATGCTCCTTTAGACAGTAAGATGAGAACTGTTAGACTCAGCAGCATGGAGAGTAGTGTTGCTAGTGGGGCGGGTCAGCCAGAGGCCTGGGACAGAGAAGCTGCCAGGCTGCTTGGTCCCTGCCCTGCCCTTGTCTGGACAGGGGGCCCCGCCCAGTGGCCAATTCTCTCCGTTCACTGCTTATGGCACCCTGCTCTCCCTTTCCTTCCTGTACCCCAGACCTGTGCTTGCCCGGGGCGAGTCAGGGCTTTCCTGTCCACTGGGCCCCCTCCAGGCCTGGGGAGACCGCCACTGGAGCCCTGGCTCTTCTTGGCAGGGAGCATCGAGTATAGCTGTCCAGCCTCCAACGAGTGCGAGATCACCAAGCGGAGACGCAAGGCCTGCCAGGCCTGCCGCTTCACCAAGTGCCTGAGGGTGGGCATGCTCAAGGAGGGTGAGCACTGGCAGGGTCCTGGGTGGGGCCCGGGGCGCCTGAGTATGGGGGTGCAGGGCCTGGGTTGTTCTGCTTAATGGGTTGAGGACAGTTGTGCAGAGCAAGCCTGTCCCAGCCCTGCAAACTCAACCTGTCCTATAATTCAAGGGGTGCGCTTGGACCGAGTCCGGGGAGGGCGACAGAAGTACAAGCGGCGGCCAGAGGTGGACCCGCTGCCCTTCCCAGGTCCCTTCCCTGCAGGGCCCCTGGCAGTAGCTGGAGGCCCCCGGAAGACAGGTAAGAACACTTTGGGTCCCCAGAGCGCTGGGACGGGTGGTACAACTCCAGGAAACCTATCTGGCATCATTATGGGTACAGGGTCCCCTATTTCCCATTCATGGCTTATTTTCCTAAAAAATATTTATGAAAATGTTTTTATATGTTGGGGCCAAACGGTACAGTGGGGACCAGAGAGGATTTTTAACACTTGGACTGTCTGCAGACCTTCCCTGGAAACTCAAGACTTACCCTGGGAGGTAGTAGACACTTTTCCCTGGAGAGAGATGTCTCCTAGCTGGCCAGTGGCTGTGGAGAAAGGCCACAGGGAGTCTGCTAGGGAAGACATTGTGGCCCGAGGAAGGCTGCTGCATCTCAGTGCTCCTGACTAGTTCTCCCCATCACTACAGCCCCTGTGAATGCACTGGTATCGCACCTGCTAGTGGTTGAGCCTGAGAAGCTGTATGCCATGCCCGACCCTGCTGGCCCTGATGGGCACCTCCCAGCTGTGGCTACCCTCTGTGACCTCTTTGACCGAGAGATTGTCGTCACCATCAGCTGGGCCAAAAGCATCCCAGGTAAAGGGCCCAGATGTCCTAGGGCTTTCGTGAGCAGAGCAGGTCGTCCTTCGCTCTAAGGCTCTTGCTCAGCCAGGTTTGCTTCCCATTGCCCTCCAGGCTTCTCGTCACTGTCACTGTCTGACCAGATGTCAGTACTGCAGAGCGTGTGGATGGAGGTACTGGTGCTGGGTGTGGCCCAGCGCTCACTGCCCCTGCAGGATGAGCTGGCCTTTGCTGAAGACTTGGTCCTGGATGAAGAGGGGGCACGGGCAGCTGGCCTTGGGGAGCTGGGGGCAGCCCTGCTGCAACTGGTACGGCGCCTGCAGGCCCTGCGGCTGGAGCGAGAGGAATATGTCTTGCTGAAGGCCCTGGCCCTTGCCAACTCAGGTGAGTCCAGGGTGGGCACCCAGCACTCATTCACAGATCACCCTGTAAGGCCCCTGACAATATCCCACTTTGCAGATAAGGAAAACTGAGGCCTGGGCAAGAACAGCAAGTTCGTGTCACAAAACAAGCAAAGGGAGGTCCCAAATGGCATACTGGAGTTTGAGCTATGCTAATGTGGAAAGGTAGTTTAGTGGGGAGGACAAGAGGTAGGCAAATTGAAAGGGTGGGCCTTGGCTCATGGGCAGGAACCCCTCTATCAGCCAGTCAGCAAATCCATATAGGCCTCTCCTTAGGTCTCACTGCAGTGCTCAAGCAGGTGTGAGTTTTACCCTTTCCTGAGGTGGCCCAGGTCAACAGTTCTGACCCCTTCCTTGCAGACTCTGTGCACATTGAAGATGCAGAGGCTGTGGAGCAGCTTCGAGAAGCCCTGCATGAGGCCCTGCTGGAGTATGAAGCTGGCCGGGCTGGCCCTGGAGGGGGTGCTGAGAGGCGGCGGGCAGGCAGGCTGCTGCTCACCCTGCCACTCCTCCGTCAGACAGCGGGCAAAGTGCTGGCCCATTTTTATGGGGTGAAGCTGGAGGGCAAGGTGCCCATGCACAAGCTGTTCTTGGAGATGCTCGAGGCCATGATGGACTAAGGCAAGGGGTGGGACAGGTCGGGGCGCTGACAGGACCTGCTCATCATGGGGTCAGCCCTAAGGGGCAGACGGGTCTGGGCAGTGCTACAGCCTGCTGGCAGGGCCAGGGCAATGCCATCAGCGCCTGGGAGCAGGCCCCATGCCCTCCTCTCCCCCCTCGTGGGGGTGTCAGGAGCTGGGAATGTGAATGCCCAGACTGGGCACAGTGCTGTCCCTTGCAAGCCATAATGTGCCCCCAAGAATGTAGGGGGCCTTGCGGAAGCCATAGGGGGCTGCAGGGGATGTCACAGGCAGAAACCCGATCTCAGGGAGGGAAGGGGATGGAGGCCAGAGTCTCCCAGTGGGTGATGCTTTTGCTGCTGCTTAATCCGACTTCCTCTCGAGTAGAGGGGGACTTGGGAGAGCAAAGGCCCCTGCCCCCTTCACTCCTCATCATTTGCATTTGGGCATTAGTGCCCCCTCCTCGAAGCAATAACTCCAAGCAGGCTCCAGCCCCTGGACCCCTGGGGCAGCCAGGGCCCCCCATGAGCTCCCACCTAGCCTCCTCAACGGGTCAGGAGAGCACTGCCTCTATGCCCTGCAGAGCAATAACACTATATTTATTTTTGGGTTTGGCCAGGGAGGCACAGGGACTTGGGGAAGCCAGGGCCCAGAGCCCTTGGCTGTACAGAGACTCTATTTTAATGTATATTTGCTGCAAAAAGAAACCGCTTTTGGTTTTGAACCTTTAATGAGAGAAAAAAAGATATACTCTGGAGCTCAAGAACACTGTTGTTTGCTGTGTCACTGGGTCCAGGGTGGGGCTAAGCATAACCAGACAACAGAACATTCACCAACAAACATTGATAGGGTCACAAAACGTCAAGCTCCTTGGTGTCTTATCAGTTAGGTCTCCGTTTCGTCATCATTCAGCAGCATGTTGGGGATTCCGCGACTGATGGGGAACAGACGTCCTGATTCTGGGCACTGCAGGGTGCCCTCCAGCACCTCCACCTACATGGGGGGGGGCACGGTTAGGGACAGAGCTGAACAGCAGCAGCCTTACAATAAGCGGTGGGGGATACAGGTGATCCGCACGGTTCTCACCTCCAGCAACACGTGGTGCATCTTCCTCAGAAAGTCCTCATCGTGCTCAAACCCCTCAGTCGGCTGTGGGGGCAAATCCTCCAGGTGCAACTACGGGCAAGAGGCCTAAATCATCTCTCGGCACGCGAACGCCCCGCCCTCCCCCAAGCGGGGTTCGGGTTGGGTACAAGAGTGAGCCCGCCACCCCTCCGAGGTCTGCAGGGCGGGGGTAGGGTCCTCACGGTAGCGGCCGCCTCTAGAAGCGCCGTCCACTCCACTTTGGGGATCATCCGAGCTACGAACTCTGGGTTGAACTCCACGGCATTGATGCGGACGTCGGTGGCCTGCAGAGCGGAGGTTTCGTTAGGCAAAGACTGGACCCGGATTCCTCTATCCCGCCCAGGAAAGGGACAAAAGACCCTCCTCGGCCGGTACCTGGAGGCGCAGGGGGAAGCCACGGGGCCCCACCCCCCGCACATGGGAGGTCAGGAGATTGTGGGTGAGCAGTTTCATGTCGCCACACTTGATCCCAAGCCGGAACCGGAAAAGACGTAATGTGTAACTTCCGGGACCACCCCCTCTCCATGCTATTGGACGTCCGGGAGAACCGGAAATGGCGAACTTGCTGAAACTTCTGGTCCTTAAAGGAGAGCTGTGTGGGTGGACTGGTTATGTCTTGCATTGCGATCTGGAGCGTCTCTGCGGGGGTGACTACAGCCCAATCCAAACTCCGTTTGCTATAAATTATACGTAAAATACAAATTATATGTAAAATATCGACAATGCAGAGGCTCTTGTTGAATGTTAATAAACCTGTTAGGCCTATACTGGAACCTATCGTTTTGGGGTTTTTTGGTACTTAGAATCGAACTTAGGACCTTGTACTTGCCAAGCGGGCGCTGTGCCACTGAACTCTATCTGCAGCCAAGCCTTTCATTTTTTTGTTTAAGGAATGGAAACACTGCCCTATCCATAAATCAGGCCTACCTAAACAGCGCCACTACCTGCTTCTATGCAAATGAGCTGCGCTACAGCTGAAAGTCCCATCCTGTTATGCACCGCGGCATGGGCCTACGCGCTAATGCAAATAAACTCTTAGTCCCGAGGCCCCGCCCCGCGCGCTGGCGCTCACGCCTGCGCGGTGAGGGCGGTGCGGCTGAGGTTCGGCCTTCTGCTGGATCTGTGGGCGGGGAGGCGCGGCCGAGGGCGGGCATGGGGCTGGCGCGGTGGACTGCACTAGGCCACCTGGTGGGGTCGGTGCTCAGTGGCGCGACTGTTCATCAGTGTGCAGCGGCAGCAGCGAGCCGAAGATCTGAAGGAGGAGCAGGAGGGTGGGCGCGTGACGGGGTCCGCGGTTTCCGCAGCGCCGTCGCAACTATGGCCCCGATTAAGGTGACCGCTGGCCTGGCTGGGCTTTACCCCTCCTTATCTCCTGAAGGTGGACCCCGTCCCACTTGTTGGGCGTGTCGCCGACTCTTCTACCCTCTGGATCCCTCCCCGCTGCTCTCGAGAATCCTCAGCAAGGCTGCCCCTTCGTCCTTGCCAGTTTAGTAGCCTCGAGCCCCCTACCTCCTTAGACATCCCCGAGGCTTCCAAGACCCCCTCTCGACCACTCCCTGAAAACTGCGGCATCCAGTTACAGGTCCCCATTCTCTTCAGGCTAGTGCGTACCCTGCACGCCATCGTCCACCTTGTGGAAGCATCTCTTTCACTGCAGGGCTACTTTTCAACTGGCCTGCGTATCCGCTGCACTTCCACACGCTTTTGGCTTTTATGACAGGCCTGGGCAGACTTCGTCCCACCTTCTGACACAGTTGTCCCATAGAACCCAGTATTGACTTCCACATCCCACCCTGCAACTGTCTGCCTCCCCCCGAAACTCTGCCTTCCATGGCTGAACTCCACCTTCTCAGTACGCCCTCCTTGCTTTCAAGCACCCCCAAACTATGCATGTAGCCCTTTTTTGAGACATGGTCTGGCCGAGTGCCTCAGTGGCTGGAAGCATAGGCCTGCGCCATCACTCTGAGGTTCGGTTCATTTTAATCCCATAATCCGGAACCATCCTCAGTCCCGCCTCTCTTCTGTGACCCTGTCCCTTCTTACCCTCCTACCTTTGGGCTCCTCGGAGACTTCCCCCACCTCTGAATCGCTCCCCTTTTGTCTGCCTCCTCTGACCCCAAGACATCCTCTTCCATCCCAGGTGGACTGATCTCCCTCGGCCCCCCCCCCC
>PVLD010001226.1:0-50078 GCA_004027595.1 Dinomys branickii | reverse complement strand
GGAGGTTGCCTCTCTCCTCTGTTGTTACCAACTGGCCCTTAGGCAGAGCCAGGCTACCTTGAAACGTAGAGGATATGGAGTAACCGGTGGTGGAGGGAGGGGAGGCTAGACTTTCCTGTGGGGTTTCAGTCCTGGCTGCAGCGTATCCAGCTGCTGGGTTTTGTCCCCTCGCTCTGGTTGCTACCCCTCCCCGCTTACCCACTGCCCTCCGCTCCAGGTGGGCGATGCCATCCCCGCTGTGGAGGTGTTTGAAGGGGAGCCTGGGAACAAGGTGAACCTGGCGGAGCTGTTCAAGGGCAAGAAAGGTGTGCTATTTGGAGTCCCTGGGGCTTTCACACCCGGGTGTTCCAAGGTGAGGTGCTTCAATCTTCCTAAATCTTGTGTTGTCCAGAGGGAGCTTGCAGCCGGAGTATGTAAATGGTGATACAGTGGGGAGAGCAGTTCAGTGACTTCAGGAAATACAGGCAGAGCCAGGACAAAGTAATAGTTCCCAGAATAGAGGAGGAAAAGACTACAGTTAAATTTCATCGATGCTGCTGGATGACAGGCACTCTGGAAAGTATGTGGGAGTTGGGCAAATAAGACATAGTTCTGAGCCAGACGTGGTGGCTCACACCTGTAATCCCAGCACTTGGGGAGGCTGAGGCAGGAGGATCGTTGTGAGTTCAAGACCAACCTGAAAAAAAAAAAAAAAAAAGACCAGCCTGGGCTACAAAGTAAGCTGAAGGCCAGCCTGAACTGCATAGCGAGACCCTGTTTAAAAAAAAAAAAAGACATAGTTCTTAAATTGAATGTGGTGGTACATACCTGTAGTCCTGGCATTTGGGGAAGCTGAGATAGGAGGATTGAAAATTCAGTCCCAGCCTGGGCAATTTAGTGGTATCACGACCCTGTCTCAAAAAAAAGAAAAAAAAAAAAAAAAAAGACATCTTTCTGGCCATGGAATGTCCATGGTTTTGATCACAAGATACTTGCAAATGAGCTTCCTAGTGGCCAAGGCATCAAGGGAGTCTAAAGGTTCACGTGGTCATCATGCCTGATCAAAGTCATTGAGTCAGGAAAGTGAGGAGGGGCTGGAGATAAAGAGCAGCTGTGGACCAATGCAGTTACTCCTTTGTTGACTCTTTTTACCCCTCTTAGACCCACCTGCCAGGGTTTGTGGAGCAGGCCGGGGCTCTGAAGGCCAAGGGGGTGCAGGTGGTGGCGTGTCTGAGTGTTAATGATGTCTTTGTGACTGGAGAGTGGGGCAAAGCCTACAAAGCAGAAGGCAAGGTAAGCTGTGGGGTCTGCAGGGTCTGGGGCCAGGTAGTACCTTTTTTGTGACCTTTACTTTCTGTGTCCTCAGATTCGACTCCTGGCTGATCCCACTGGAGCCTTTGGGAAGGTGAGTGTGTCCCATCACTCCTGCCCTTCAGCCACTTCCTGTGCAGGACTTCCAGAGCAGGGCTTGGAGGAATGTGGTAGTGTGGAGGGCAGCTTTGACCTGTCCTGGGGGTTCCTGATGCATTTCTCCATCTCTCTTGTTAGGAGACAGATTTATTGCTAGACAATTCACTGGTACCCCTCTTTGGGAATCGCCGCCTCAAGAGGTAAAAAGCCTGAGAGCTCTTCACAGGGCTTCCCTGGAACTCTGACTTCTCCCTCCCCTGCCGCCTCCAGGGCTGAGCTGATGCACCCGCCCTGCCCCTCTCTGCAGGTTCTCCATGGTGATAGAGGGTGGTGTGGTGAAGACTCTCAATGTGGAGCCAGATGGCACAGGTCTCACCTGCAGCCTGGCCCCCAACATCCTCTCCCAGCTCTGAGCTCTGGGACAGCACTCCCTCTGCCCTTTCTGTCACACCTGCCCAGCCTGGACGGAAGGCCCTGGCCCTGCCTCAGCTTCAGCCATGTGATTGGAGTGCTGGCTAAGTTTCTGCAATTAAACACTTCTGGTTCTCATCTGTCTCCTTGGTGTGGAGTTGCTGCCCACTGATGGCCTCATGACACAGCCACAGGTTGAGCCAAGGGCCTTCAGAAGTGGAGGGGGCGCTTAAGAAGGGATGTGAGGTTGGAACATCAGGCTGGAAGCTGAGAGCAAGAATGTTGTGGGGCTGTAGGGAGCACAGGAAAGGCCCCAGGCAGCTGTGGGTTTGGCACATTCCAGGATCTTTTGGACTTGCTCTGGGGTGCTAGCTCGTCTTGTGTGGCCTGAACCCTGGGACAGGAGCCTTACGTCTAGGCCTCCCCACTGGGGCCCAGCCCACAGCTTTTTAGGCTCTAGCCATGTCCAGAGAAGGGCCCCAGGTGCCTTGGGACTGGCTGGCTGGCCACAGGGGCTCCACCGGGGGTAGGAGTATAGGTGAGGCCTGGCCCACAGTGTGGGGGTGGGAGACCAGGAGCCAGGGTCCCTGTCAGGCCTTGGGGAGGGGAATTGCAGTCCTGCTTTTGGGGCTCTGCCTCTTAGGCCTGGGGAGCCGTATGCATGCATCAGGCAGCAGTTACTAAGGCCCTGCTGTGTTAGGAGGTCACAGTCAATATCGAAGACTGGGTTAAATAGCCCTAAGTTATTACAAGTTGATCAGGCCCGCAATCTCCCAAGCGAGTGGACGGAGGAAGGCGTAAATAAAAAGTGAGACAATGGAATATAATTTCAGGGCTTCCAGAAGGGACTAATTCTTTTCCAGCTTCTGTATTCTCTGAATTAGCCAGACTTTCCTGGGTCGCCTGTTTTTTATTAGGTTTTTGAGTAAGGGAAGGGGAATACTGAAGAAAATGCAAGAATCTGGGCAGGAATCTGGGCAGGACTGAGGAATCCTTTCAAGGACTCCTCCAAGTACTATTATGTTAATTTAGGAGAGCTCTGTTATCTCCAGGGAGGCCTTCACAGCAGGGCTGTGAGCCCTAGTTTCCTTAAAGTTAATAGAAGTAGGAGCCAGGTGTCCTTGGCTGCGGTCACTTGCCCTTGAGGCATCACAGACCAATATAAGCCTCAGCAGTGACTAGTGACTCATAGAGGTTCATTTACTATGAATCAGCTGCCCATCTGCAGACAAGGTGCCTAAGACTCGGACTACTCCCAAGTAAATATGAAAAGCCAATTGGTTAATACTAAATCCTGTTCAGAGCTGCTTCGTAGTGGTCCCCAACAACAGACAGGCAGTCACCTACAGAGCATTTACTGTATGTTGGGCACAGTGAGGTGTGGACTGTTATTGCTCTGGCTTTGAGTCCCGCAGGCTGGGCAGGCCAGGGGCCTCTCCTCATAGCACCAGGCTCCAGGCCCCTGCTCCAGATCAACATGGTAGGGTGGGACAGCCGCAGGCTGGTGCTGGGATGAGAGGGCTGAGATCAGCTGGACACCACTAAGTCAAGTCTATTGTCTCTGCACCCTGTGGCCTGCTTGAGCCACTGGACTTTTCCCTGGGGCAGTGACAAGGCAGGTTCATATGTAGGCAGCCAGTGAAGCCCAAGTGAGCAGGGCACCAAGGAGAAGCACCTGATGGGCGTGAAGGAAAGGCTCTATGATCGCAGTGATGCCCGGGAGGAGAGGGTAAAGCACATTGGGGCTGCAGTACAAGGTGGTGGTGATGGGGCACTCAGGAGGAGGGCACCTGGCACCGTACCAGGACCCCAGGTGTTCAGCTGCCTAAGTGCCTGGGATGTCAACTTTCGTCTGTGTGGTTCTTTCCCACAACCTGGCAACCCTGAGGTCTTGGGTGGGGGCGGAAAGGGGACTGAGGCCTCTTTAGTTTCTCTGGTAACCTGTCTCCTCTCCTCTTCCTCTTGCCCACCCTGGTTTATAGTGTGGTCCAGCTAAAGCCCCTTCTTCCAGGTCACCATCTCTTAATCCTATGGTGATACAAAGGAGGAAATGAGTCCTAGGGCCTCCTGCCAGGGCATCTGTGCACCCTTCTGACTCCTGCCACCAAGGGAAGCCCCATCTCCACCTCTGTCACTTGGCCACCTCTATCTCCACTGCCCTTGGGCTCTTGTCTGGGCTGCTGAGCCCCCGCAAAGCTCAGAGGAAGCATCCTCTCTAGTGTCTGTTGCCATGGGCTGGACCTGTTGGCCAGAATAAAGGGGAGGGCCCAGGTGGCCTCTTAGGACAGCCTGGTCAGGGCTGGATGTGGGTAGAGGAAGGATTTTGGCCTTGGTGACCCTGGCTGCTGAACATACGGCTCAGCTTCCCAGGGTGAGAGGTTTTCAGCAAGGGTAGGACCATCCCTAGATATCATTCCAGGGTCTGGAGGGCTCCAGACCAGACGGCACCTGGCAGGAGAATCTGGCACCCATCTCAGGGTGGGCCTGCTGGACCAGAGCACACTGGAGATTAGAGCAGGCCAGGCTGTGGTGGCCGGACCAGAGGGCACTGGAGACCTAGCACTGTACCTGTGGCAGAGGGTGCATGTGTGTTCCTGGGCTGTTGGTGGCCAAAAAGTCAATATTAAAAAAAAATGAAAAAGCTGTTTGTGGTGGTGCACACCTGTAATCCTACCACTCTGGTACACCAAGCCCCAAAGATGTCAGGTTTGAGTCCAGTCTGGGGAACTTAACAGCTTAGTGAGAACCTGTCTCATCTGTGAGCTAAGGCTCTATCTTACTGAGGAATATTTAGGAATCTGTGTCCACCGTCATTTCACTATTAACTTGACTTGGTGGGTTAGAGCTAGTTCTGCATGGGAGTCTCACAGATGTGCTCGCGGAATACCTTAGAGCTAGTGCAGCAGTTGCGTGATTACTGGGACTCACGCTTCAATCTTGCTGCTCTGCCATTTTATTATTTATTTTTTGAGGCAGGGTCTCACTGTGCATTTCAGGCTGGACTTGAATTCGCTTATGTAGTCCAGGCTGGCCTCGAACTCAGCAGTCCTCCCGTCGTAGTCTCCCCAGTGCTGGGGTTACAGGAATGCGCCGCCACAGCTGGTGTGCTCTGCCATTTTAAACGTGTCTTTTTGTTTCGTTTTCTTGTGTGTGTGGTACTATGGATTGAATCCAGGTGACATAAGCACTTACACAGAGCTACATCTCCAGCCCCTAAATATGTGTCTCTAGCACCTAATATGGCTGCTTGAATTCCAGCCATCAAATCCATAGTCTAGCCAGTAGAAAGGAGGAACTTCAGATCAGGAGAAAATAGGATCATGACAACTGTGTGTGTGTGTATGTTTCCTAGTAATGGGGATGGAACCTGGGGCCTTATGTATGCTAGGTAAATACTCTACTACTGAGCTACATCCTAGCCCATTTTAATATATTTTTAGACAACATCTTGCTGTGATGCTCAGGATGGCCTCAAACTTGTGATCCTCTTGCCTCAGCCTCCTGAGTGCTGGGATTACACGTATGTGCCTCCACGCCTGGTTTGAGAATGACTGCTTTTGATCATGGCATATAACTTCCTCCCCCAGGCAGGCCATAGAAACTCTGGTCTTCCCCTTTCTGTCTTGGAGCTGGTCATACAAGAATTCTCTGACCTGCCTTTTTTTTTTTTTTGTCTTTTTGAAACAGGGGTTTGTTATGTAGTTCAGGCTGGCCCTCAACTCACTTTGTAGCCCAGGCTGGCCTGGAACTCAGCAATCCTCTTGCCTCAGCCTCCTGAGTGCCGGGATTAAAAAGATGCACTACCACACCCCACCTCTGACCTGCCTTTATCTGATAGTAGCTCATCTTATTCCAGAGGGTCCTGCCCTTGCCTGGGAGGGAGGAAGCATGGGCAGAGACCAAGAAGCATGTGAACAGACAGGCCTGGCTGGGTCTCTGGTCTATTAGCGTTAGATCAGACCCTTTCATCCAATCACAGTTTGACACAGTCCTGTGAGCTCCAGTTACGCCTATACAATGACACCGCCACCTCTGAAAACCTAAAGGGACAAGGTTCAGGACCTTCCAGATGCCAAATCTGTGGAGGATTGTGCTGTGCATCTCTTCACCTCTGTCCTCCAGGCAGTGTGGGGGATGGAACCCAGAGCCTTACCCATAACGGCAAGTGCTCTACCGCTAAGCACACCCTAGGCTTGTAGGATTCTTTATAATAAACAAACAAACATAAATTTTCTAAGTGTTTTCCTATGTTCTGTGAGCTGCTCAAACAAAGTAAATTGACTCTGAGGAGGGGGTTGTGGGCACTTGGATTTACAGCTGGTGGGTCAGAAGATATAAAACGACCCAGGGCTTGTGGTTGCATCTGAGTGGGGGGCAGTGTTGGGAACTAAGCTCCCAGCTGTGGGATCTCATTGTCAGAAATGAACTGTTATAGAGAACTGTCAGCTGCTATCTGCTCCTGCAGAACTGAGTGGCTGCTTGGTGTGTGGACCTCCACCCCACATCTGATGTCAGTAGTTTCTATGTTGAATTTTGTTTTCATATTTTGGAGACAGTCTTGCTAAGTAGTCCAGTCCAGCCTTGAATTCAACTAAGTAGCCTAGGCTGGGCTCAAACTTGCAATCCTCCTGCCTGGTGTGAACCACCATGCTCAGCTATGTTGATTTTAGTGGTGTGAGAACAGAGGGGGCAAAAAAACCACATGACTGTTTTTTCCCAACATATTCTATAGGAGAGTAACAGTGACTAATGACTTTTTAAAATCCTGTGCAGTAATAATATTGCCAATGCTGCTGCTCTTGGCCTTTGGAGTCATCACTCAGTAAAATAAGAGCAGCCTGAACACAGCAAAGCAACCTGATTGCTAACAGGGAAGTAGCATACACCGTGTGGATACGTTAGGCAGGATGGAGCAGCCTGAGAGTTCATCATGCTCCTCAGAATGCTGTACAATTGAAAACAGGAATCATACATTTCTGGAGTTTTCTGTTTATTATTTTCAAACTGTGGGCTGGGGATATAGCTCAGTGGAATAAGCACTTGCCTAGCAAGCGCAGGGTCCTAAGTTCAATCCCCAGTACCGCCAAAAAAAATATATATATATATTTTCAAACTGTGGTTGACTGCAGAGTAAAGCTTTGGATAACTGCAAATCTCTTTTACCCGTATCTCATTGGATAGAACATAGTCACTGCCCCTGCAGGCTGCAAGGAAGTCTGGGAAGTAGTTTTACTGCAGGCAATCATGTATCTAACTAAAAGCAGGCTTCTATTACTAAGGAAGAAAGGAAAGGAGGCTATTTAGAGTCAGCTCTGGGCAGAGGTATCTTAAAGATTCCATGGGCTCCCGAGGAATGGTGTTTCCATCAGCCTTGTGTGCTGTCCAAGGTCTCTGTGTGGCCTTCTCATCTCCCCAGTGCCTCTGCTCCATCCTTATTTTCTTTAACCTTGCCCCCCACAGTCACCCCAGTTCCCCAGTTTGCAGGTTCTCCAAGCTCCCTGGCTTCAGCATGTACCAGACAAAGTTTACTGCTTGTGATGCCCCCTTCCCTACCCCTGGCCAAATGGCTCAGACCTTCAGGGTCTGTGTCTGTGCCATTTACTTAGAACAATAGCTGCTCTTTGTTTCTTTTGTCTTTTTGAGGCAGAATTTGCTATGCAGTTCAGGCCTTGAACTCACTTTGTAGCCCAGGCGGACTTCAAACTCGCAGGATCCTCCTGCCTCAGCCTCCTGAGTGCTGGAATGACAGGTGTGTGCCACTACACTTGGCCTAAGAGCTGTTGTTTCTGATCCTTGCCCTGAATCAGTACATGTGGGGATGGGGCCATATAATTCAACTTCATCTTGCTATATTCTTCAAATTGAGCGCTGGGATTCTTCAAATTGACATATAATTTACATATCATAAAATTCACCCTTTAAACTGTGTGTTGTGGTGGTGGACACCTGTAATCTCAGCTACTGGAGAGGCTGAGGCAGGAGGATTACAAATTTGAGGCTGTCCTGGGCAGTGCAGTACAACTCTGTCTCAGAAGAGGGTGGCTGGGATGTAGCTCAGTGGAAGACCACTTACCTAGCATGTGTGAGGGCCTAGGTTTAATCCCCAGTACCACAGAAAAACAAACAAAAAAGAACACACCCCACCCTTTAAAAGGGTAGAATTCAGTAGTTCACAGTAGATTTCACCAAGCTGGATTTTTAATGTCAGTAACTTCTCCCAAAAGGAAGCTGCCTCTCCCTTTGGAGCACTGCAGGTCTTGTGGAGTTAAGGAGGTGCGTCCAGATGTCAGGTCTGCCACCTTCTCACTCTGTGGACTCAGTCACCTAGTGTCCTGCCTTCAGTGGACATTTGTTTTTTTTTTTTGTTTTTTTTTTTTTCCGGGACCGGGGATCGAACTCAGGGCCCTAGTGCTCAGCGGCAAGCACTTAGCCCACTGAGCTGTACCTCCAGCCCTTCAGTGGACATTTGTGAGAGTCTTCTCTGTGCCAGGAGCTGTGCTGGGCTCCAGAAGCACAGTGGTGAATCCTACAGGCATGGGTTCCTCAGGCTCCATGTTGGAAGGGTGCTGGGCAGAGGGGAAAAGCCTATGTTAGGGCCCAGAGAAGAGGGTGCCGGAGGTCTGTGCTGAGCTGTAGGGAGGACAGAGGTGGGCTGGTGCCCGCCAGTGTGGCTCTGTGGGCCTCTTCTGGTGGGAATCCAGGGTCTCTGAACTTGGCAAGTGTAGTTTCGGGTACGTTTCTATTTTTCTTTCCTCTCTGGCTCCTACCTCACGGTATGTTCCCAAGTGCTGAGGGTGGGGTGGTTTTACTGGTCTCTGGAAACTCTGAGGCTGAGATGTGAGTTCGTGCTCTCCCCTGCTATGCCAGCAGCACACAGCCTTCTGGGGTCATTTTCCTGAGCTTAATGGACACTTACTGCTCCCTTGCTGCTGTCCCTCATATGTACGCGTGTCTCTAATCACCTGGGTGGCTGACCCCCTGGGGCTTGGCCCGGGATCTGCCTGGTCGGCTGAGCGGGTACTCACTCCAGTGGTGCCCTCCACCCCAGCAAGCTGTGAGGGCGTGGAGGGAGGGAGGGAGGAAGGGAGGCAGCCAGGGGGCCACATGGCTCTCTGAGCTCAAGGACTTAGACTTTTCCCCCTGGCCCTCTGGCCTTCACCTCTGTTTCTCTGTCTCTCTGTCTCTCTGTCTCTCTCTGCCTTCCTCCCTCCCTTCCTTCTTTCTTTTTCATATAATCTTGCTGTTTTGCCCCAGTTGATCTAGAAATTTTGGGCTCAATGGATCCTTCTGTCTCAGACTCCCAAGTAGGGACGACAGATGTACACCATCATGCTCTGCAATGAGCCTTATTTTCTTTATTTCTGAAATGTCAATTCACTTGTTTAAAAACATTAATTTGGGTTCCTGGCTATGTGGCCTTAAGCACTCGGCTTCACCTCTGTGCATCAGTCTCTTTGTTGTAAAGAAGGGCTAAGAATGGCACCCATATTTCACCCATATTTCACCAATATTTCACCCCCACCAGCAGAGGGGAGGAAGGGATTGATGTATGAGCAGAACTTAGAACAGAGCCTGGCACAGGTGAGTGGCCAGCAGCTGTCGGCACTGTTGCAGCCATGGTGGGCTTGTCATGGTGCTGTGGGGAGACTGTGGTCACAGAGCCCCCTCACCCCAACAGTGTCCTTGTGGACAAGCAGCGAGGACGCAGGGCCATTCCTGAGTGGAACGAGGCTGCATGGGGGCAGAACCAGATCGACTTTAGCAGGAGAAGATCTTTTGTGGGGAAGGAGACCAGTAGGGTGATAGGGAGCTGGTCTTGGGGATAGGGAGAGCAGACGGGGTGTCCATGCCGAGGGACCCCCACATGCAAAAGTGCAGGGAGGGGGGAGGCTGAGGAATGGCATGGGAGAGGGAGGCGAGGACAGGGAAGGCAGGATGAGGTTGGGGTGCTGACCCTGAAGGTCATGGTGAGTGCCTACAGCTAGATGGAAAGTGCAGGGAGAAGACACAGGAGGGTTTGCAGCAGGGTTGGGTCACGTGATGGTTAGTGTTTTCTTCTCTCTTCTCCGCTCCCCTTCCCGCTTTCTTTCTTTTGCAGTACTGGGGACTGAACCCAGGGCCTTCACACTGAGCTACATACCTACTCTTTTTAATTTTTGGAGACAAAAATCTTGCTAGGTTTCTAAATCACCCAGGCTGGGCTCAACCCTGTTATCCTCCTGCGTCAGCCTCCCAACAGTGCTGGAATTAGAGACATCTGCTACCATGCCTGGCTTGGTGAATGTTTTTGTATGATTCCTCCAGCTTGGAGGTGGTCTGGGAACTCAGGGAGAGGCTAGCGTGGAGTAGCATGGGCAATGCATCAAAGCAGATACCCGCTAAGGAAGCAGGCCTAGGGCCAGGCAGGGGCTGGGCTACGTGCTGGCATGGGGCACCTGGAAGGCTGTGTGCACAGGGATTGGGCATTGCCCTCCTGGGCTCTGGCTTCCCACTACCTCCTCCCACCTGTGCAACTTAACTGGGGTGTGCCCCTGGGCGTCTTTCAGCTCTGGTCCAACTCTGGCCGCACCATTTCCACCCCAAAATGATGAGGGCAGCGGACTTCCCCTTGGGTGGTGAGAAGAAAGGCCCTGCAGCCCCAGGGCCTGAAGGGCAGGTGACAGAAGGCCTGGAGGCTGGCTTTGCTTTTGGGCTTTGAGCCTGGCGCCCTGCAGCGTCTGGTTACACACAGGCCGGGAGGAAAAGCCTCGCCATGACTCAGCCCCTGAGGCTGGGGCCTCTTGCTAGACTGTGCCACCTGCACCAAGCTCCACAGCCCTCCTGCTTCTGGCATCTGGGGTCAGGCCAGGACTGGGGAGAAGACTCAAAACCAGGAGAGAATTGGGGGAGCCGGAGCCTCTGCTGCTGCTACTCAGTGCAGATGGGAAGCTGATTCCCAAGGGAGGGGCCTACACAGCCAGACCTTGAAAGCTGACTACATTGTCCATCTGTCTGTCTTTCTCTTCTTGTCTACCTCCTGGGTCCCTGTGCAGTGGGTTTTGAAGCCTCTCAAAAACTGCCAAAAAGACCTAATATATACAAATATCAAAATATCACATAATCCCATGAATTTGTACAAATTCTCTGTGTTTTTTAAAAAATAAGTTTAATTAAAAAATAAACAAAACTGCCTTAGCCTGGCGTGGTGGTGCACACCTGTGATTCAAGCATTCCCGGAGGCTGAGGTAAGAGGATTGGAAGTCTGAATCCAGTCGGGGCAACTTAGTGAGACCCTGTCTCAAAATAAAAAAATAAAAAGATGAACTTGGGTGGTAGCGCTGTACCAAGGCCCAGGTTCAATCCCAAGTATCAAACCAAACAGAAAAGTTTTCAAAAAGTTAAACATTTAAAAAAACAGACTGACTGAAAAAAAATGCCCGAGGAAACCACTATGCAGCAAGAGGAAATCACACAGATATGGGCACAGTTGTTGTCAATGGGAGACAAAACGGTGCTGGGAGAGCAACATCCTAAGGCACTATGTAGCTGTTAAAAAGGTCAAGGCTAAAGGTCCTGAGCAGAAATGAAACAGACCAGGGCTGGAGCTGGGGTGTAGCTTGGTGGCACACTGCATGCTCAGGATTCGTGAGGCCATGGATTCCAGACCCAGCACTAGAGGGGGAAACAGCAGAAAGAGATTGCAACACATCTTATGAAGCAAAGATGGCCAGGTCCATCACTGCAAATCCTTGTTACAGGCTGTGTCCTCAGTAAGGACACAAGAAAATGCAAAATTGGTTTCCTCTGGCCAGGGCAGTGTGGGAGCAATAAGTGGGATAGATATTTCTCTCTACAGCTTCATGTCTTTTTTCTGGTTACTCAGCCCTGGTCCTTAGCATGGTAGACAAGTGTTTTACCCTGAGTGATGTCCCCAGCTCCCCCATTTTAAATTTTGAGGGAGGTTCTTGCTAAGTTGCCCAGGTTGGTATCCAAATTCTGAGCTCAAGTGATCCTCCTGCTTCAGCCTCCCGAATCCTGAGACTACAGGCACGTGCCACCTTGCCTGGATTCTTGACATTTTTGATCATATGCACGCATCTGAAAATGTGTAAAGGGAAAATCTAGCCAAAGAGAAGGACTCCTGCTGGCCTGTGGTAAGCATCCCTCAACAACTACCCTAAGGAGCTCAGCTGTCAGCCCCCCAGGCACCCCAACATCCTCTTCCTCCCCGGGCGCCCTTTGCTTCACCCAGCCTGTCGGGGAACTTGAGGGCTGTGCAGCCAGGCTTGTCCAGAGCCACGGAAGTGAAAGCAATTCTTGCACGGCCCCTGCCTCAGAAGAGGCCTGAGCAAGGGTGTGACTCAGAGATACTGGGCAAGGAAAGGGGCTCCCTCTGCCCTGGGGTGAGTCCCAGTCACCATGCCTTGCTGGCTCTGGGTGTCTTGCAGGTGCCTGGAGGATCTGGTGGTGGGGGGAGGGTAAAGTGGGGTTCCTGAGGACTTCATGGCTGGAGTCTTTGGAGGATGTGGCTCCAAATAAGATTCACAGAAGATTAAACTTGGATTGTCCCTGGATACTATAATACTAGTGACAGCACATCAGGGACACTTCAGGCAATGTCATGTGGGGCACCACCTCTGCAGTCCTGGAAACTTCAGGACTATCTCCATGTGCAAAGGCTGCAACAGATGGAACAAGCTAGGTGTGCTCCTCTGCTGACAGTCCTGCCTCACGGGCCGGTCCCTGGTCAACCACCTTGACTCTACGCTCCCCACACTTTCCTCTCTGACCTAACTGCTTTCTTTCAGTTGGTGCTATCCCTAAAAGCTGTGTGACCTTGGGCAAATTACTTAATTTCTTTGGGTCTCAGTTTCTTCCTTTGTAAAATGGAGATAATCCTGATTTCACAAACTAGTGCAGAGTAAGTCAATAAGCGTAAAATATAGTACTTGTAGCAGTGTGTTGTTCATACAAAGCCTGCATTTGCCATGATTGCTACTATGATTACCCTACATTTCATCAACTCTAAGATGTCATCAGTTGTACAAAATGTCAGAAAGGAAAAAAAAATGATGCCAGTTAACCATGTCCCAAGGCTAGAATTTTTATTTTATATTTCCCCAAAGAGCTGTTTCACTTAAATGTAGATTCTTGTCATATATAATTCTGATGGGAACATAAAAAGGATAAAAGAAGCAAAATAAATTGGTGACCCTATTCAGAAAACTTCACATTTTATTTTATTTAATTCATTAATTTTGGGCTGGGGATATAGCTCAGTGGCATAAGTGCCTGCCTCTGCCTCGTGAGAACACCATCCTGAGTTCGATCCCCAGTGCCGCAAAAAAAAAAAAAAAAAAAATCATTAATTTTATGGTGCCAGGAATTGAACCCAGGGCCTCATGCTTGCCAGGCAGGCACCGCGCTGCTGAGCTACATCCCTGGCCTCCTTCCCATTTAGAGGCTGACTCTTGCATGTCGCTTCTGGTCTGAGAGTCCAGATGTCTGTGCTTTTCCTAGTCTCTTCCTCTGTGGGCCCATCAAAAACTACATAGAGCAGTGCTCCTCCCAGGCAATCCACACAACAGCTGCACACCGCAGAGCATGTCTCCACGGCAGCCAGCTTCGCAAGCGCAGAGCAAACCCACTTTTTCCTAGGCTCCCAATGCTGTCAGTAGGGCTGAGGCAGGAGGATCCCTTTGGGTCCCAGGTTTAGATGGGGCTTCATGCCTGTCTCTGGGGTTCCTACTGACACCCTTTCTCCAGGATTCCATGGTCACAGTTTTGTTGTTGTGGTTTTTGTTTGGAGACAGCATCCTTTTTTTTTTTTTTTTTTTTTGAGACAGGGCCTTGCTCTAGTCTGGTCTTGAACTCACTATGTAGCCCAGGTAGGCCTTGAACTTGTGATGATCCTCCTGCGTCAGCCTCCTAAGTGCTGGGATTACAGGATTGAGACAGGGTCTTGCAATGTAGTCCGGCTGGCCTTGAACTCTTCTGTGGGCCAGGTTAGGCTCAGACTTGAAATCCTACCTCAGCCTTCCAGGGCTAAATTACAGGTATTCACCACCACGCCCAGCTGATGCTTGTACTTTTGAAATGTGGGCATGTGTTGGCTAAGTCCGGGTGCCAGCCAGGCAGGCCAGCCAACAACTGTGCCATGTAAGCTGACTTCAGAGATGTTACATGTGAAAAGCGGTGTCTCAGAACAGGTAAAACCTGAATCATCTCTGATCTTTACACAGGCCCTGCTTCGGGCTGCCTCAGAGTGTTGCATATTCTGTTCCCTCCGCCTGGAACACCCTTCTTCCCTTCCTACCTTGCCTCATTAACCTGCTGGTTCCTGATCTCATGCCTCCTCTGGGATGTCTTCCCTGACTGTCCCACCAATATCACATCCTCACCCCTACAAAGTGCCTGGTACAAGTGCAACCTTGATTTTGAGCGTGTAGTTTTTAGGTAGCTGGCTCCCCAGTGTCCTGTTCATCTGTGGAGAGTGTCCTATGCCCTAGCATCGAGCACAGTATCCTGCACAAAGAGGGTGAGCTGGAGAGTGAACTGAGGTCACACAGTGGACAGTGGGAGGCCCAGGATGTCCTCCTGGCGCTGTGACATGTGTTGGTCCTGGCACCACATCACTTCCCTCTAAGGGATTTGTGTAACCTGCTTATATTCCATTTGGGAGGCTGAGGCCTGGGGCCTCTTGCTAGAGGTTACCAGCTAAGGTTACCTACTGACAGCCCTGAGTATAGAGTATGAGGTGGGGTGTGGTCAGGGGAGGGGTGCCCACTTCCATGGAATTCAGGGCAGGCTTTCTGGGGGAGGGGGCTTTAGAACTAGGCTGCATGGGTGGGGGTGGTTTGGGTAGAGTTAAGAGACATCAAGGGGACAGGAAAGAAGGATGAAGCCTGGCATACCAGGACAGGCACATGTGTGGGTCTGGGTGCCTTCACTGCGAGGCCCAGCGTCCCTTTCATGGCCCTGGAGAGCCTATGCTGAGACTGCTTCTCTGGCTTTAGGTTGGGAGAGCTAGGCCCAGAGATTTGAAGGATGCCCCCCACAACTGTGGGCTGGCCCTGTCTGAGATGCTGAGGATCATGGTTAGGCAGCACCCAGGGGGATGCCTGGTTGCTAAACCCGGAAGAAGGAAGCTGCACAGGGTGTCTGTGGCTCTGCTGGGATCCCCCCTGGGGACTTCCTCTTCCTCTCTGGGCAGGTGTAGCTGCCACAGCGGGACGACACCCTGACCCCGACATGGAGGGGGGCCAGGGGCCCAGATTTAGAGACTTCCTGAGCGGGAGCCTGGCCACCTGGGTGAGGAGCAGGAGGGAGGCTGCAGAGAAGTGAGCCAGCGTGTGGCGCTGAGCTGGGGAGGTTGGGCTTGCCTGGGGGTGGAGTCCACAGGAGGCGAGGATGACCAAGGGGTCCAGAACTGGTGACCAGAGGCCTTCACTGCCTCTATGAGGAGGGGGTGCCGGAGCTCACTGGAGCAGGACAGGGCCCAGGTTTTGTCCTGCTGTCCAGTGGACTTGATCTGTTCCCCACAGGCGCTGGGACTGGCTGAGCTGGTGGGGGAGGTGGAGGAGCCTTCAGGGACGGAGGAGGAAGAGGGGCCTCTTAGTCCGGAGAAGAGGTTCCTGTGGCTCAGTGATGGGGCCCTGCTCCTCCGGGTGCTGGGAGTCATGTAAGGGGCGAGAGAGAGCTGGAGGTGGCGGGATCTTGAGAGAGGAGAGGGGGCCCGGCAGGGCTGGTGGGAGGAGCCTGAGAGTGGTGGGCTGAGCCTGCTCTAAGGGAGGTGGGTCCTCAAGCCAACTTCTCACTCGTGCCCCCTGTGCCCATAGTGCCCCTGGCTCCCGAGGGGGGCCTTGGACGGCCAGCGGCCATGATGGACCTGAGGCCTGTAGGGTGTGGAACCTGAGCCAGCTGTGGACCCGACTGAGGGCCTTCTACCAGGTTAGAGGCTCGGGAGGGGAAGGTGGAGTGAGGGGCAGTGCCCCGCGGGAAGATGCCTCATTTGTCTGTCCCCTCATCCAGGAGGAGCTGCAGCTGTTGGTCTTGTGGCCACCCCCAGATCTCCAGACGTTGGGGTTTGACCCCCTCTCAGGTGCTCTCCCCCACCCATCCCCTCCTCCTACCTCACCCCCACCCACAGCACCCTTGTAATCCCTCTGGCTTGTGCCCTGCAGAGGAGGCGGTGGAGGGGCTGGAAGGCTTGCTTCGGCTGCTGCTGGGGGCGTCAGTGCAGGTGAGGAAGGGAGAGAGGCCGGGGAGGCCGAGCTTGGCAGAGGAGGGGGACCCTGCCTCAGTCTCCCTACTCCTGACTCCACACAGTGTGAGCACCGGGAGCTCTTCATCTGCCACATCCGGGGACTGAGCCTTGAGGTTCAGAGCGACCTGGCTGCTGCCATCCAGGAGGTATGGGGTGGGTAGAGAGCCCAGGACTGGCACTGACCCCGGGACAGCCCCCTACTCCACTGCCGCCTTCCTTCCGTCAACTGCTCCCTGCGTGCCCCCAGGTGACCCAGCCTGGGGCTGGTGTGGTGCTGACACTGGCTGGACCGGAGCTTGGGGAGCTGGCTCGCTCAGAGCTGGAGATGCTGTCCCGGAGCCTAATGGTGACATTGTCCAGGCTGGCCAGGGAGAGGGACCTGGGGGCTCAGGTGAGTTTAGGGTACTGCAGGGGCACTGTGGACCCAGACATGGGGGGAAGATGGGGTTTGGAGCCCAGGTGCGGGTTTGGGGTCTGGGTCTTCGCCTGTCAGGGTGGCACAACCAGATTCCTCTTTTAGGGTTGGGGAGGATGTGGGCAGAGAGGGGACGGTTATTCCTGACCTTTGACCCTCAACCTGCTACAGAGGCTTGTGGACTTGTTGCTGCAGCGGAGGTGGGTTCCCTTGTTGCCCGAGGCTCCTGCCAGGGCTCCCACAGAGGCTCCTTCGCACCACCTGGCACTGCAGCTGGCAAATGCCAAGGCCCAGATGCGGCGCCTGAGGCAGGAGCTGTGAGTGCTTGGGGGCCAGGGAAGAGACTGGCCTGGAGGGGAGAGCGCAGGCCTAGGAAGAGGTGAGGATGTGGCTTCCCCATACCCTCCCTTCCATGCCCCCATCCCTACAGGGAGGAGAAGGCTGAACTGTTGCTGGACTCCCAGGCGGAAGTGCAGGGCCTGGAGGCCGAAATTCGAAGGCTCCGCGAGGAGGTGCATTCAGATGCTCCAGCCCCCCCCCCTTGTCTCCCTCCACTGCCCCTCCAGTCCCGCACCTTCCCATCCCCCATCCATCTGGCCCACGGTTGGCCGGTCCCAGCTCTACATCGTCTGGCCCAGGTCCAGGCACTGTCAGGACAGGCCAAACGGGCCGAGCTGTACCGCGAGGAGGCGGAGGCCCTGCGACAGCGGGCGGGCCGCCTGTCCCGACTGCAGGAGGAGCTGGGGCGCTGTCGCGAGCGGCTTCAGGCGGCAGAGGCTTGCAAGAGCCAGCTGGAGGTGAGAAGGAGGCGGGGTGCAGGGAGGGGTGGGGTTAGGCCTACAGCGGAGAGGGTCTTGCTTTATGGGTAGAGGTGCAGTCATGGCGGAGCGAAATGGATGAGTGTCCATGCAGAGAGGATGGGCCCTCCGGGAGGATGGGAAGGCTGAGGGAGGCCCTTAGGGGCACGGGGCTGCCTCACACCTTAGGTCAGGTTCTCCCTGCTCTCCCACCAGGAGGAGCGCGTGCTCTCCGGGGCCCTGGAGGCCTCAAAGGCGCTGCTGGAAGAGCAGCTGGAAGCCGCCCGAGAGCGCTGTGCGAGACTACACGAGGCCCAGCGCGAGAACCTGCTGCTGCGCGCCCGGCTGGGCGAGGCTCACACGGTGAGGTCGCTGAGGGACCCCTGTCACCTCTATTCTTGGTGCTCTGCAGGGATCTGCACACCTAGCCTGGCTACAGGGGGGGGGCTGGGCTGACTCTGCCTCTCCAACCTCCAGGAGCTGGACTCTCTGCGGCATCAGGTGAACCAGCTCACAGAAGAGAATGTGGAGCTAGAGCTGGAGCTCTGCCGGAGTCTGGAGCCACCCTTGGGCTCCCCTGCAGAGGGTTCGTGGGGCCCTGGGCTGGGGGTACTTGTGCTTTCCTGCAGCTGTGGCAAAGAGGGCTTCAGTCCTTAGCCCCTGTAATGTGGGGAGCCGGGGGGTGTGGGGAGGTGCTGACCTTCCTCATACCTGCAGCACCCCTGCCCAGAGCAGCCCCCTCACTTCAGGACGAGGTAAGGGAGGCAGAGGCAGGGCAGCTGCGGACCCTGGAGCGGGAGAACCAGGAGCTTCGAGGCCTGCTTCAGGTGCTGCAGAGGCAGCAAGGTGATCAGGTGAGTCTTGCCCACCATCAGGGTGGACTTTCCTTGCCTTCCCAGGGCCTGACTGTTCCTCTCATGTGCCCTCAGCACCCCCTACTGGAGGAGCAGAGTGGGGAGCCTGTGCCTCTGGTACTGGATGGTGCCCCGCCGACACCCCTGGACTCTGACCACAACCCCCAGGGCTTGATTTGCCAGGTGGGGGATCAAGACCCCCAGCTGGCTCCCCCAGGATCAGACTCCTGCCTGGAGGGATCAGCTGAGCATCCCCAGGAATCTGATTCACATGGAGAGAGGACAGAGAGTCGCTTCCAGGCAGCTGTTCCAGTTCCCCAGACCTCACACTTGACCCCTGAGAGTCAAGAGTCAGATACTGGCATAGAGACACAGGAGTCCCTAGCTAGAAGGGCGAAGACTAGCCCTGGAACCCTTCTCCAGTCACCCAGCTTTGTAGCCCCACATCAGGGTCCAGAGAGCAAAACAGAGGTACAGCAGTTGCTGGGAGGAGAGAATGAGGAGATGCAGACTCCCCAGAAGGAGTTGGTGCCTGAGGCCCAGGGGGTGAGACAGGAGGGTCCTGAGCACAAGCGAGACTTCTCAGAGCTGCTGGAGAAGCGGGAGACTGTGAGCCAGGAACCCGATGAGTCCACCAGACAAACAGAGGCCCGAGGGCATGAACGGTGGCTGGAGGGGGTGGTTGGAGAACTGGCCCCTCCATTAGCACAGCAGACCTCTGAAGGTACTCCTGACACCAGGGCCTGGGAAGGGAGGATCCCAGGGGAAGCCCTGGGTGGAGGTGTCTCAGAGCAGGAGGCCCTCAGGGAGGAGGTGGCACAGCTGAGGACACAGGCTGCGGCCTTGGAGACTGAGCTGGAGGCCCAGGCCCGAAGGCTGGAGGCCCGAGGTGCGGAGGTGGCCCGCCTCGCTGAGGAGCTGGCCCACGCGCGAAGGGCAGAGGCCGAGGCCCACCAGGAGGCAGAAGCCCATGCACAGGAGCAGAGTCGGCTGCGGGAAGCTGTGGAGGCAGCTGGCCGGGAGCTGGAGGCTGCCTCACGGGAGCGGGAGGCGCTGGCAGAGGCTCTGGCAGCAGCAGGCCGAGAACGGAGGCAATGGGAACGAGAGGGGCCCCGGCTGCGGGCCCGGGCCGAGGCTGCTGAGGAGCGGGCGCAGGCACTGGAGAGCCAGGGGCAAGGCCGCCTGGAGGAGGCTGAGCAGGAGCGCCAGGAGAAGCAGGCCCTCAGTGAGGTAGGTCCGGGCTCTTGCCACCAGAGCTAGTAGCAAATGGGGCTTCAGGGTAATTGCTGGGGTTTGGGATTATGGATTCCTGGCACCAAGCTAGGCCATCCACCCTGCCTTCCTAGGACGCACCTGATGGCCATGGCTGGTGTTAGGGTAGACTGCCTGGGTAGGTACACTTGTGGCACTCTGGCTATAGCAGTTTACGCACGTCCACGCCAGCGCTTCCTTCTATAAAATGTGGTTGCCATTCCTGGCTGCCTCTGGTACAATCATGATGTGAAGGTCCTGGCAACTGCTGGGCCAAGGCATGTTGTGAGTAAAAATGAAATGGTTTTTCAGGGCAAAATGCTGTAAGAGCCTTAAGGAGGGAGAGCTGCCATCTAGGTGGGGGTAGGAGGCTTCAAGGAGAAATGACCAGGTGGGGTATAGCTCAGTGGCACAAGTGCCTGTCTGACAAGCGCAAGGTCCTGAGTTCAATTCCTAGTATTAAAAAAAAAAAAAAAGGAAGAACGACAAGATTTCATTTGGTGGGAAAGGACGAAACTTTTAAGGGGCCCAGGAAGAGTGAGGCAAAGGGGCCATCTTTGAAGGTGTTGGGACTCGTCCTCAGGCAGCCAAAGCCACCTGAAGGTGTGGGCAGCCCTCCGTGGGACTGGTTTTGAGGAGGGTTACCTTGGTTGACAGGAAGCCTTGGGCCATCAGGAGGCACTGACAGTGCTGTGGGTATCAGGTGAAGCTGGCAGGGGCAGGGACAGTGACAGAGGGGAGAGAACACTGGAAGCACTTGTGTTCATCCAGTCATACATGTTTTACAGGCTGTGTCGGGCCCTGTATCAGGCATTGGGTGCCTAGTATTGACCAGGCAGCCAGAACTCTGGACTCGTGGCTTGTCTGGAAGGCTTCGTGGAGGGGAGTAGAGGCTCCAAGGGTTAAAGATAGCTGCGCATGAGTTGGAGGGGTGTGAGGTAGGGCTTGGAGAGGTGAGGGTGAGAATGGATTAAGTAAGGTTCCTGCTTTCTTCCAAGCTGAGGAAAGAGTTGGGGCTTGTATATTGGTCAGTCCATATTGAGAGATGCCTTGGGGAAGTAGGGGACAGCACAAGGCCAGGAGGAGGGTATTGGAGCCAGCGGGGTGGCAGTGTGGAGAGTAGGGGCCTCATGGCTAAGGAATGGTATTTCCTGGTGTGCACAGCTTTCAGGTCCACCCATTGTGCAGATGGGGACACTGAGATTCAGAGAGGAGGACTCACCCGAACCCCTCCCTATGGCAAGGAGTGATAACACACAGCTGGGCTGAACTGGGTTAGGCTTTGAGCAAGGCAGGCTGGGGAAAGGGAGGTTGAGGAAAGCAGGAGTTGGCATGGGTCACAGGGCAAGGTGAAGGGCTGTCCCTGGGGTCCACTTTGTAGGATGTGACCAAGAGATGCCATCAGGCCAAAGGAAATGCATCGCGTCCCAGATGTGCTTTTCAGCTGCTTGGCTTGGGGGAAGTTACTTCACCTCTCTGAGTCCTGGTTTCCTCACCTTGAAAACTAGAATAAAAAGGGTACCTGACTCCCAGAGCTTGTAAAATAATAAATGGGGAGAGCTTGGTGCAGCGTTGACCCCTAGTGTGTGGTTCCTGGAGGGAGGGATGCCCAGAGGACAGGAGAGGATAGGGCTGGTGAGCAGGAAGAGCTGCTGTGAGGACCCAGAGGGTGGAAGAAGCTGGAGACAAAAGCAATTTTGTGGGATTTCCTGGTTGGAGCAGTTCCTGGTGCTACTTGGGTGTGGCACAGGCCTCGCTAGCTGGCTGGGAGATCGGGGAACTAGGGGCCTCCAGGTTGTCCTGTGGGGTGTGGCCAGGGCCTGCAGGGACAAGGCAGGGCTCTGGGCCACTGCCTTTCTCCTAGCACTTTTCTCCCTACCTCAGCTGCATTCAGGCCACATGGGCTGTTGGTGGCTGGCCAGGCAGCAATGCCTTGTGGAACTTAGAGTTTTTCAGCAACAGGCCAAGGGCATGAGTGTCAGGAAGAGGGTTGCCCATGGTAAGACTTATACGGCTGTTAAGCCAGGATGATCATTCAACAGTACAGCCTTGTAGGCTTGGTTTCCAGAAGCAGGATGTGGCAGTGACTGGTTAGTGTTACCCTCCTTTGTTTTTGCGGTACTGGGGATCGAACTCAGGACCCTGCACTTGCTAGGCAAGCGCTTATTCCACTGAGCTATATCCCCAGCCAGTGTCACCCTCCTTATGGCTTCATCTTGCCAGGGCCCCTGTGTGTCAGAATGGTTTATCCTACCTCCTGCGGGGTGGCACAGGCCTGAAAAAGCCTGCACCCCTCCCTCCAAAATGGTGTGGCCCAACTGCCAAAGACCAAGACCTTGACTTGTCCCTGTCCCCTCCTGGCCTCCACTGTGGTTAGGCCTGCGATCCCAAAGCTCCTGTTCTGTCTGCACACTGAGGCTGGCCCCGTGGGGTGGAGGATGTTCCTCAGGCTCAATTCTACTGGGCCCCTCCTGCTCCCACAGGGCTAATGTGATGCCCCGTAGGACACGGCTCCCTGTCCCGGGGCACAGGAGGAACTATCGCCTCCAAGAGGTGGAGATCCTTGTGGAGAGTTCTCTGATTTTGCCCAGGGGCCTTGCCTGACCTACAACAGGCTTTGCTCCTATTTCATAGGTGGAGGAGTAAAGAATCAAAGGGTTAAAGATATATGGGTGTGGTGGCACATGCTTGTAACCCCAGTATTCTGGGAGGCTGAGGCAGGAAGACTGTGAGTTTGAGCTCAGCCTGGGCAATGGAGTGACTTAGCAAGACCCTGTCTCAAAAAAAAAAAAAAAATCTACAAAAATTCAGCATCCCACTTGGCTTCAGGAGGATGGAGGGTCATACCCACCCACTGAGCCTGCTCTGCCTGCCCCCAGGAGCTGGAGAAGGCCATGGCACGGGGCCAGGAGCTGGGGTCCCGGCTGGAGCACCTGCAGCAGGAACTGGAGCAGGCGGCTCAGGAGCGCCAGAAATTTCTTCAGGAGCAGGAGAACCAGCAGCAGAGGTGGGAGCTGTGCCAGGGGTGGCTTGGAACAGGGAAAAGGTTGGGTGCTAAGTCTTTTCCTGGCAGGTACCAGGGCCTAGAGCAGCGGCTGGAGGCTGAGCTGCAGGCGGCAGCCACCAGCAAGGAAGAGGCGCTGGTGGAACTCAAGAGAAGGGCGCTGAAGCTGGAGGAGGAGCTTCTCCGGGTGAGGCTGGCAGGGAGCTGCGACCCCCCTGCCTCTCCTGCCAGCCCACAGCCCACATCTGGGCTGCCTGTGCCCTTCTTGACCCTGGATCCTTGGCTAGCTGCTTGCCTCACACCCCCTGGGGCTGCTGGGGGGAGCACTGTGTGGGGAGGCAGGCAGCCAGGGGCTGTCTTGGGGGTCTGCCCTGGGAGGACAGAACCTCTGCATGTGGTGACTGCTCTGTGTCTTTGGCTCCCGCCCTACCGCTTCCCAGTGGCTCAGTTACTGACTGGTTCTGATGCCCTGGTGAAGGGGCCAGGCTCACTGGTATGGATCCTTGTGCCATCCCCAAGCCACTGCTACTTCCCCAAATGACCTCCCAGATCTGTCCTTACAGCTTCGCCAGGGCCCTGTGGGGCTGGGTCCCGAGGAACACTCTGAGCCACAGGTTGTAGCAGCCCAGGGCAGCCGGCTCATTGAGGTAGAGCGCAGTGTGAGTAAGGGACTGTCGGGGAGCTGGGTGGGGGCAGGTGCCTGGCCACTGCTGACCCTGCCTTCTGGACAGAATGCAACGCTGGTGGCTGAGAAGGCGGCGCTGCAGGGACAGCTGCAGCACCTGGAAGGACAGCTGGGGAGCCTGCAGGGCCGGGCCCAGGAGCTGCTGCTGCAGAGTCAGAGGGCACAGGAGCACAGTAGCCGCCTACAGGTGGGTGGCAGCTGGTGCTCATCCCCTGCTCATTCCCACTTGCCCTTTGGTTATTGTTTTGTGCCACTGCCCCTACCCCAGCTCCCAGCCAGCTGCACCATCTCTGCTCCCTAGTCACATTTACCTCTCCCCTCAGACCCCAGCCATCCCAGTCTGCACCCTTCCCCAGCCCCAGTCCCCGCCCCCGCCCCCGCCCCAGCCCCTTTTGTTTACCTCTGCCCTGGTCCTCTTGCCCTCCTCCACACAGCCTGGCACTACCAGCCCCACAGTGGCTCGTCTTGTCCTCTGCTGCCTGCCCTTTGGCCCCTGTTTGGGCTTGGGGTCCCACCCCAAGTCCCCGTTCCCTCCACCTCTTAGGCTGAGAAGTCTGCGCTGGAGCTGCAGGGCCGGGAGCTACACCAGAAGCTGGGAGTGTTGGAGGAAGAGGTTCTCGCAGCACGGCAGGCCCAGGAGGAGGCTCGAGGGCAGCAACAGGCCCTGCTGCGGGACCACGAGGCCCTGGTGCAGCTGCAGCGGCGGCAGGAGACAGAGCTGGAGGGACTGCTGGGCCGGCACCGTGACCTCAAGGCCAACATGCGGGCGCTGGAGCTGGCCCACCGGGAGCTGCGGGGCCGGTAGGCCTCCCCCAACGCCCTGCCCCTTTCTCTGCACTTACTAGCCTGGACCAGGCTCCCTCAGCAGCTCTGACCCAGCAGGAAATACCACATGGCCGCAGCAAGCCCCTCCCTGTGACACCTCTGTTACTGCTGTGCCCACGGGGTCTGGGCCCCTGCGCTGCTCTGGGCCGGGCTCGGCCGTTGGCAGCGCTGGCGCCCGGTGTGGCCTTTTGCCCTGTGGTTTTGCCTTGGGAGCCTCATGCTCAGGAGATGGCAGATCCTGGGGTCCAGGTATCCTAGCACCCATTTGCCATGGCCTGGGACCCTGCAGCCCTCTTGACCCCTTGCCCATTCAGGCACGAGCAGCTGCAGGCCCAACGGGCCAACGTGGAGGCACAGGAAGTGGCCCTGTTGGCCGAGCGTGAGCGCCTAATGCAGGATGGACGTCGGCAGCGGGGCATGGAGGAAGAGCTGCGGAGGCTACAGAGTGAGCACGACAGGTACCTGCCCCTCAGGCTGGCCCCCAGCGGTCCCATCTGAAGTGGGTTGGCTGCATTTGTCAATGTCCCTGGTGTGGGTCCCCTGGCTCTGGAAGAACAGCTGTCTTTGTCCCCAAGAGCTCAGATACTGCTGGCGGAGGTGTCTCGGGAGCGTGGAGAGCTGCAGGGTGAGCGTGGGGAACTGAAGGGGCGACTGGCAAGGCTGGAGCTGGAGAGGGCACAGCTCGAGGTGCAGAGCCAGAAGCTGCGTGAGTCCAACCAGCAGCTGGACCTGAGTGCCTGCCGGCTGGCCACACAATGTGAGGTGTGATGGCGGGGACGGGGGGGCGCCGCCTAGGGCAGCTCAGTGCAGGGTGTCTGGGGAGAGTGGCCCAGGTCATTGTGAACCAGGCTCATCCTCGACTGGTACCAATACCTGCAGCTGCTGACAGAGCTGCGGAGTGCCCAGGAGGAGGAGAACCGGCAGCTGTTGGCTGAGGTGCAGGCCCTAAGCCGGGAGAACAGGGAGCTACTGGAGCGCAGTCTGGAGAGCCGGGACCACCTGCACCGCGAGCAGCGCGAGTACCTGTGAGCGGGCTGGGAGCTCCCCTGGGCGCCCCTGGAAGTCCCAGGCAAACCACTGGGGCTGACTAGCACTGGTCAGTCTCACCTGTGCCACGGTTGACCAGCCTGGCTGCCCCTCAAGCATGCCTCTTCCATCCCCTCCCACCAGAGACCAGCTTAATGCCCTTCGCCGTGAGAAGCAGAAGCTGGTAGAGAAGATTATGGACCAGTACCGAGTGTTAGAGCCTGGGCCCCTGCCCCGGACCAAGTGAGGGCTCTCCCAGCTCCCTGGGGCTGCGACCCTGCCAACTTCCACCCCCGCCCTCCCCTCTGCCTTCTGGCCCAGCTCAGGCACAGGCCCCAGTGAGGGTTGGCCTGGTCTTTGCCATCTCTGACACAACCCTCCTCTTGCTTCTTTCTCCCTGTCCTGACTCTCTCTTGTGCCCTCTTGCCCCCAGGAAGGGCAGCTGGCTGGCAGACAAGGTGAAGAGGCTGATGCGGCCCCGGCGGGAGGGGGGCCCGCATGGGGGCCCACGCCTGGGGGCCGAGGGGGCTGGCAGCACCGAGAGCCTGGGGGGCATCCCAGAGCCCGAGCTCCCTGAGGGCAGGGAGGCGGATGGGACAGGTGGGTCTGGGGGCCAGGGTCTCCCTTCCCTATGTTCTCCCACGCGCCCTTGGCCTCTGCCTCCCTGCCTAGCCTGCGATGTGCTCTGCCTGCGCAGATGCTTCCAGCAACTCCTTCATCTGAGCCCTGCAGCATCCCTCTCGCTGGCACCCTCCTCTTACCTGTGCTGTCACCCACCCAGTCCTGTCCCATACATGGCAGGGGCTGGGACCTGGGAGTGGCAGGGGACTCTAGGGAGAGGGCCTCTATTCTAGCAGCAGATGAGGAAACCGAGGCCCCGGAAGGGCAGCTGTATTGCCCAAGATTACACAGTGAGTTAGTGTCCGAGTCAGCACAGAGCCTAGCCTCCAGGGGTGGGGGCTGCCCCTGTCCGCCTGGCTACTTCTCTGCTCTCGCCTCTCTCCTTGGTCCCGTGTAATTTTGCTCACATCTCCCTGCTGGAGGGTCCTCCCTGTACTCTGACATCCTCGGGGGATGTGCCTCTTGCAGGGGCCCCTTCACCGGCACCCATGCGCCGGGCCCAGAGCTCCCTCTGCCTACGGGAGACCCTGGGTGGCAGCAGGCAGCGGCGGAAACTCAGTTCCCGGTTCCCCACGGGGCGAAGCTCTGAGTCATTCAGTCCAGGGGACACCCCTCGGCAGAGATTCCGCCAGCGCCGTCCGGGCCCCCTGGGAGCACCTAGCATCCACAGCAAAGGTGAGGAGCCAGGTCCCTGCCCCCCGTTAGCTTGCTACCCCCTATGGGCCCACCGTCTAGGGTGAGGAGACTTCCTTCCCATCCTGTGTCTGTCTCCTGCAAACCCTGTCTCTGCCCTGGTCCCTGGGCTGCTTTGTGTCCACCAGGTGTGGAATGGGATGGCTCCGCGGAGACCCCCGGGGAACATGAAGCAGATGTCAGCAGAGAGAGTGAGTGGGGTCTGGGGAGCAGCAGGTGTCTGTCCTGCCTGGGACCCCGGCGGTCCTCATCCATCCATCTTTCATCTGATGAGGCTCTTTTACCAAATGCCAGTGGTGTGCTGCTGGGGACACAGCAAGGATACACTGGAGTTGGGGTCACATGGCATACAGTAGAGATGCAAATAATCACAGCCTGCCACAGCCCTGCCCAATAGAAGTGCAATTTGACCTTTTCAGTAGCCTTGTCAGAGTAAGGAAAAAGAGCCCAGTGTGGTGGCAGCCACCTAACTCCAACATCCCACAAGTTTGAGCCCAGCTTGGGCAGTTTAATGAATTATTGAGACCCTGCCTCAAAATAAAAAGTGAAAAAGAGGTCTGGGGATGTCAGTGAGAAGGCCCAGGGTTTAATCCTCAATCCCCCTCCTGAAAAAAAGGAAAAATGACAGATAAAATGAATCTTAATAACATGTCTTTTTTGTTTGTTTTTTGAGAGAGGGTCTTGCTGTGCAGTTCAGACTGGCCTTGAGCTCACTTTGTAGCCCAGGCTGGCCTCGAACTTCCCATTACCGTCCTGCCTCAGCCTCCCGAGTGCTGGGATTACAGGCATGAGCCACCACACCTGGCAGTAACATATTTAATCCAATATGCTTACGAGATTGCCGTTTCAACATGTAGCCACTGTTAAAGTCACCAGTGAGACATCTGACATTTTTTCACATCAAGTCTTGGCAGTTTGGTGGGCATGTCAAATGTGAGCACCTGGTGGTTCAGACCTGTTTCAGCTGTCCAGCCCCACAGGCAGCTCAGCCTGGGAAGAGTAGGGAGTGACAGTGTTCAGGAGCACTGGAGGGCCAGCAGGAGGTGCAGGGTGTTGGCTACCTTGGTGGGTGTGAGTCCTGAGAGTGGGCCTGAGCTGAGCCTTTTCCTCCAGGCCTCGAGGAGCAGGAACCGGAGAAGCGTCCTCTCGCCCCGTCCCTCAGCCAGTGACAATGTGGGGACGGGGAGCTTGGAAGTACAGCCCTCTCGCCGCTGGAGTATTAGTGGGGGCCCCAGGCAGCTCAAAGGCTCGGGGGACCAGGGTATCAAGAGGGAATCCTTGGACAAAGAGTCCTGGGCTCCCAAGTGTTCCACTGCCCACGCTGGGGTCCCGGGATGGAGCTTGGAGCAGCTTGTGGACAGGGGGGATGGCTGGCCCCCACGAGTAGCCTCCTTTTGGGGCCCTGGCTCTGCTGTACAGCCAATGCTGAGGAGACGGGCTCTGGGGGACCCCCACAGCTGAAGAAGATTGGCAGGAGTGGCCAAGAGAGCCCCCTACCCTGTCCAGATTGGGGGCCAAGGCCCATTCCCTGGGGAGTGTGGCTGAGGTTAGGGTCTGAGCCTTAGCTGGGACATAAAGGATGTGAGAATAAAGCTGAGATGCAACCACCCAAATCTGTGCCGAGTCTACTGGCTGTATCCCGGTGCCAGGACACCATGGGCCAAGCCTCCTGGCTGGTGGGGGTCTGGCCAGAGGCCCCTATCTAGACAGGGCAGCAAAAGGCACCAGGGCATGGCTAATCAGGCTCACTCAAGCCTGTATGTACTCGTGGGGTGGGAGGCGGATGCTGGGTTAGGAGGCCAGCAGTCCGTGAGGCCAGAGACCTGGCCCTTGTCTCTCCCCATCTTCCTGCCTCCTCAACTTCTCTCCCCAACTCCCCAGGGCTCTGACAGGCAGCGGGCATCATCTAGTGCCAGGGGCTGCCACAAGAGGTGGGAGCGATGCCTGGAAAGGGGGACAATTACGCTAGGTGGCAGGATATGAGTCAGGTCACCTGGGCCACCCAGGAGAGGGTGGGGCTGCCCAGAGCTTAGATAAGGCAGGCTGAATTTAGGGTGGGCCTGGGTGGGAGGGGTGGCCCATCCTGCCTCCCTGGGGTGACCTGCAGGGGCCTTACTCCCTCCTGCTGCACAGGACAGTGGAGTCAGGTGACCTCTGAGCCTCTAGCAGGCAGAGGGGCTGATAGCCCCCTCCCATAGGCCTGGGTGGGGCCTCGGATGGCTGCCTGGGACACCTTCCCAGGGTCCTGCTGGTGGGCCCTGGAGGACAGGCCATCTGGGGCTGCGGGCCCTGATGGGAGCCAGGGCCCCAGGAGTGAAAGGCATGCGGGGGTGGCTGTGGTGGTGGTGTAGGGAGGGCAGAAGCTGTCTGGGGCAGTATATCTTTTAAGGGGACATAGAAACCTTTTATCTGCTGCTTCAAGGGGTGATCGAAAAGAGGGGATGGCTCGTGACTTGTACTAAATCCATCCCTCTCACTGGTGGTTAAGATAATTGAACAAAGGAGGCCTGAGGCTGGCCCTCCGGCCCTGGAGGAGGGGTGTGTGTGCTTGCCTGGGTGGGCTTCCCTCCCTTGGCTTGGGGCACAGACTACTGGTGCCCACATATTGAGGGCTGCCGGGCCTTTGGGCTGACACCTGGTTTTGGGCGCGGCTGTAGGAGCAGCCTGAGTTACCCAGCAGTGAAGCTCACAGAGGGCTTCTCCAGCTCCGGGGGAAGGTCGAGTGGGGTCTCTGAGTGCACATCCTGGATGCTAGGCCGGGCTCAGAAGACAGCCCTCCCACCCCCACCGCTGTTTGCCCACCCCAGCCCTGTGCTGTCACGTTCCAGCCGCCTGACTCAGACCTCACGGGGCGGGGAGCTGGGAGGCGGTGCTGGGCGCCGCTCAGCCCCAGAGGCGGCACCAGGAAGCGCCCGCCCCGGCCTGAGCCGCCATGTAACCGGCGCCGCCCGGAGCCCCAGCTGCGCGGGGCCCAGCGACCCATCAGCCATGGGGGACGAAGATGAGGAGGAGGGCTGCGAGGTGGAGCTTCGGATCACAGAAGGTGGGCGAGGGGCCCGGCGATGGCTGCTTAGGCGGCTGGGAGGGGTCAGAGACTGGCTGTGCTCATTTTCCCCGTGTCTGCAGCCAATCTGACCGGGCATGAGGAGAAGGTGAGCGTGGAGAACTTCGAGCTGCTCAAGGTCCTGGGCACGGGAGGTGAGGACCCCGTGCATTGGGAAGGTGTCCCAGGCATGGTGCTTTGGGCTTCCTACCCACACACTCGCCAGGGCCTGGCCAGGCTACTGGGGAGGCCCCCCACCCTTTCCTGGCATGGCCTGCCTTACCCGCCCTGCCCTACCGTGCCAGGGTTTCATGCCCACTTCCAGTGTGCTCCACCGCAAGGTCCTGTTGTGTGCATGTCCCCTGCTGGGATTTGCTAACCTCCTTGGGGGCTTGCACCCCTCCGAGGTGATTTGCATAGCCCCTCCCCTTCTGAAGTGAGAACCCCTTCCCAGTTTGCAAACTCGCAGCCGCGTTTGCACATTCCTCCTCCAGCTCGAGCGCACCTCTGGCGCCCTCACATTTGCATCCTTCCTCCTCCCTCTGATTTGTCTCGGGTTTGCACGCACCCCACCCCCACCACTGGCTGCAGGCCTCCTAGGTTTGCACACCCCTTTCTAGGTTTTGCTGAGCATTCTCCAGGGGCATGCACACCTTTTCTGTAGAAATCTCTGCCAGTATTGTGCACAAGTGCCTCTTACTTCAAATTTGCACACCCCACCCGAGTTGGCACCATCACTACCCCCAGCCGTCTGTACCATCCTCCCACTCACAACCCGCCCTCTGCCCCACCACCACTCCCACAGCCTACGGGAAGGTGTTCCTGGTGCGGAAGGCAGGCGGGCACGATGCGGGAAAGCTATATGCCATGAAGGTGCTGCGCAAGGCGGCGCTGGTGCAGCGTGCCAAGACACAGGAGCACACGCGCACAGAGCGCTCGGTGCTAGAGCTGGTGCGCCAGGCGCCCTTCCTGGTCACGCTGCATTATGCCTTCCAGACGGATGCCAAGCTGCACCTGATCCTGGGTGAGGGTGTACCACATACTGGCTGGGGGAGGGCATGGGGGCAGGCAAGGCCATGGTCTGGGCTGGTCCTGACTTCCATGGCATCCCCAGACTATGTGAATGGTGGCGAGATGTTCACCCATCTTTACCAGCGCCAGTACTTCAAAGAGGCTGAGGTGCGTGTGTACGGTGGTGAGATCGTGCTGGCCCTGGAACACCTGCACAAGGTGGGTGAGGCCTTAGCCTCCTGGCTGTACTTTGGTACCTGGGCCTGGTGAGCAGTCTACAAACATGGCAGGCTTGGGTCTTCCCGGGGCTTCTGGGAGCTGAGGGTAGCTCAGTGGGAACTGGGGTTGCTGCCCTGGGCTCCTGCTTGATGGGGTCTCTCCCTGGCTTTTCCTTGACAGAGATTTCCTCTCACAGGGAACTTGGGGCTGCCTCTACTGAACTTCCTCAAATGGCAGCCTCATACCTCTGCCCCCAAGGCCTCCTGGAACTGGGCTCTGCACACACTCTGCTCTCCTCTCCTGGGGTCCTTGGGGCCTGTCCCATGGGGGCGCGTCCTTTGCTTTATATCTTCAGTGGCCTTTCTTAGCTAATGGCCCACCTCTGACTCTGGCCCTCTCCTGCCCTGGAGGCCCCTCTGTAGGCAGATGACCTCTCAGAGGTCTCCTTACCCTTTGCCTGGTGCAGGGATGTGAGCTGTAGGAACTGGGGAGGGCCTTGGGGTGGACGTCTCAATGTCCCTCTGGTTCCTAACAGCTAGGCATCATCTACCGAGACCTAAAGCTGGAGAATGTGCTCCTGGACTCGGAGGGCCACATTGTCCTCACGGACTTTGGGCTAAGCAAGGAGTTCCTGACAGAGGAGGTGAGTGGGCCCTGTGCAGGCTTCTCCTTCCTTCTTGTCTTTTCCTGCTCCATGCCTGTGTTCTGGGGGTGCAGCGTGAATAGATGAAGTTGCCACTGCTCGACCCTCCAGCTACACAAGTTGAGTGAGTCCTGCTCTGAGCCTCGGGCGCTGCTGGGGCCCAAGAGAGTTTGGGATGTACAAACCGGTCCTCTCGTCCTCCCAGAAAGAGCGGACCTTCTCCTTCTGTGGCACCATCGAGTACATGGCCCCTGAGATCATCCGCAGCAAGGCAGGGCATGGCAAGGTGGGTTGGCAGGAAAGCAGGGTGGGGTGATGGGTGAGAGGCATGGAGTCCTGGAACCTCACCTGGCCGGGCCCTGTAGGCTGTGGACTGGTGGAGCCTGGGCATCCTGCTCTTCGAGCTACTGACAGGCGCCTCACCCTTCACGTTGGAGGGCGAGAGGAACACGCAGGCAGAGGTGTCGCGGTGAGTGGGGGCCCTACATGGAGGGCAGTGAGGGGCTGCAGGGCCTGCCTGGGCTGGGCTGGGGGGGCTTACTGCCCCTGACACCCACTCATCCTCCCAGACGGATCCTGAAGTGCTCCCCTCCCTTCCCTTCCCGGATCGGGCCTGTGGCACAGGACCTGCTGCGACGGCTGATGTGCAAGGACCCAAAGAAGCGGCTGGGCGCGGGTCCCCAGGGGGCACAGGATGTAAAGAACCACCCTTTCTTCCAGGTGAGGCTGCTGCTGCTCTGGGTGAGAGGACACAGGAGGGATGGGCTGAGCCTGGCCAGGTTCCCTCAATGGGGAAGGCCCTGGCAATCAAGAAAGCAAGACTGTGTCTGTAGAGGCCGTTTTGTCTTCTTATCCGTCTTCTTTTTTCAGACAGGGTCCCACTGTGCAGTTCAGGCTGGCCTTAATTCACTTAAATAGCACAGGCTGGCCTTGAACTCGCAGTGATCCTCCTGCCTCAGTCTCTCAAGTGCTGGGATTGCAGGCATGCGCCACCATGCCTGGCTCCTTTCCATCTTCAGGGAAGCTGAGCAAATGTTTTCCTGGAGGAAAGAACTCGAGGTTCATTGGCTGTTAGGCCTGGCAGGGATTTGAGAAGGGACTGGTCAGCCCTTTCACAGGACAGGAAAGCAAGACCTGCCCAAGATGGCACAGGAAATGGTGCAAAGCTGGAGTTTGATCTCGATAGGTCTCTTACTGGCCCGAATGAGTACTAAAACTCACGCTCCTGTCTCTTAGCATCCATCCAGGGATTTTGCTCTTCATCCTGTACAGTCTGTGGGCCTGGAGTTCAGAGGGACCACAGGTTAGCTCACTGGGTGTCTGATTACCTGCTAGGTGCACACTCCCATTAGAGTGTGCCATGCAGTGGAGTGGGCCTCCCTGTAAGAGCCTTCTGAGCAGCAGCCCCCTGTAACCCTGCCATGGGCTGGCCCTTGGCCTGTGTAATTGATGGAGTTCTGTCCCCAAGACTGGGCGACTCCAGTGCCCAGGCTCCTAGCTGCCTTGCAGTTCTGTTTACAGGAGAGCCTCACGTTTGCCACAGTTTGGTGAGGTAACAAGGGTGCCCACTTATGAGCAATTACAGAGCCAGGTGCTCTCCCGCTCGGGCTATGAGTGCAGTCCTGAGGCTTCTGCTAGGTCTCACCCAGAAGATGCTGTCTCAGATAGGACTCAATTTCGCAACGAGGCTGTCTCTTTGCAGTGTGTATGGAGTCACTAAGCTTGTCAGTTTCCTGTAGAGAATTCGTTAAGCCCACCCTCAGGGTGCTGGAAGTAGGCTGGCCAGTCACTCTGGAGAGGCCCCAGGGCCGGGAGAATGGATGCTCAGAAGGGCTCCCTGCATCTGCCCTCTCTGGACAGTCTCTCTGGTGAGAGCAGAGCTGAGGTCCCCCATGGTAGTACTGGAGCTTTCAAGTCCCAAGGCAGGTCTCTTGGCTGCAAGTGACAGGAAGTCCAACTCAAGACGGTGTGATAGCCCCTGGGATGGAATTTGGGTGCATGTAACGGAGATCAAACGGACAGTGACCTGAAGACAAAGGCTTCTTTCTTCTCTCATAGAAAGGAGGTCCAGAAGTTGGTAGGCCGGGACTCTGTGGTGTTTTTACAGTGTCCCGGTATCTTCAGGAACCCAAGCTCCTTCCTTCCGATTATTGTTTTATTATTATTATTGTTACGGTTATGGTTATTTTGGTCCCAGGAATTGAGCTCACAACCTTGCACTTGCCAGGCAGGTGCTACACTGCTGAGCTGTGTCCCTGGCTATTGTTATCTTTAGCAGTACGTTTGTGATCCGTGATGAACGCACTCATGGCGGGGAGCTGGCGCACGTACACGTCACACCGTAAACTCCTTTTCTTCCCCCCTTGCGTCCATTCATCCTTCCTCTCCGCCCCCGCCATGCAGCCTCCTTGTCCAGGGCTGCTGCCTGCCGTCTAGGCTGCTCGCCAGACAGGAAGTGGAGGAAAGAAGGACAAAAGAGCACTTTTCAACTGCAGACCTCACTCTTGAGGCTCTTTTCCCGGACTCCTACTTGACAGCTTTTGCTTACAAGTTGCTGGTACCTCTAACTGCAAGGATGCATTCGAAAAGAAGTGTCTTTTAGTTGTGCATATTGCTTTCTGGAATAAAATTGAGACAGTGGTGCCAGTGGATACTGGGCAGGTAATGAACAGATTCTGCCCTGTTAGCTTGCACATCAAAGGGCATGTTTTCACCCCGTAGTGAAATGTCCCGGGAAACATCCCACAGTCTGATTTCAGGCAAGGCTGCATCCAGGTGCTGAAATGCTGTTTCTTGGTTCTGCATTTCTGCATGGGGACTTCGTCATTATATATTAGGCGGGTCCACAGCAGTTCCAAACCTATGTCCTCCCAGATTTAAGTCCAGCAGGAGAAAGAGATTTGTTTCTTTTTATGCCAATTTGATTGAAGTTCCAGAACTAAGTGTGGTAGTGGCAGCTCTCCAAAGGGAATGGGGATTCTCTTACTAGAGGGAGGGAAGAGGAAGTGGGCAGGGCAGGAAGAACAAGAGTCTGCCTTGAATGCCATCCACGCCCTCGCCTCACTGGGGAGCTCCTAGTGAGGGCCACAGTGGGATGGCTGTTCCCCTCCTGCCTTTGACTCTCACCTTTGACTCCTTTTCTGCAGGGTCTGGATTGGGCCGCTCTGGCTGCCAGGAAGATTCCAGCCCCATTTCAGCCCCAGATTCGCTCAGAGCTGGATGTGGGCAACTTTGCAGAGGAATTTACTCGGCTGGAGCCTGTGTACTCACCCCCCGGCAGCCCCCCACCTGGGGACCCTCGAATCTTTCAGGTGAGTGTGGACTCATGGAATCCAGATGCTGGATGCTGCCCCCTGCTTCTGCCCTACTGGTTGCGCATGGGCCCTGTGTCCTTGAGGCAAGCATCTACTCCAGAGTGCTCCCCTTAGGGGTGCCGGGACATGTGTTTGATGGCTCACAGTTGGACTTTAAACTTCATGTTCATTTCCCTGCTATTCCACCATCTCTTTGTGGTCACATAAAAACATCACTTTCAATTAGTCACCTGCTTACATGGGCGCTTAGGAAGAGATGGCCTATTGGTACTGTGTACATTGTAACCACTTACCCCCTTTTAAGACAGGGTCTTGCTTTGTAGTCCACGCTAGTCTTTAACTCACTATATGGCCCAGCCTGGACTCGAACTTCTGACAATCCTGTTAGCCTCTGGGGTGCTGGGATTACAGACATGCACCAGCATGCCCAGCTGAACTTCTTTTATTCTTTTGTCTTTTTGAGACAGGGTCTTGCTATGCAGTTTAGGTTAGCCTTGAGCTCACTTTGTAGCCCATGCTGGTCTCAAACTTGCAAGGATCCTCTTGCCTCAGCCTCCTGAGTGCTGGGATTACAGGCGTGTCACCATGCCCAGATTTTTGAACTTCTTTTTAGAAACTCAACCTGTCAGACAAGACTTCGCTCCTTTGCTCAGCATTTGAGGCCCTCCATGGTGTGGTCCTTGCTGGGCTCCTTAGCTTCAGGGCTCACTGTCATCCTTCCTCATGGTCTGCAGGGCACCACTGAGTGCTCAGAGGCGCAGGACACGTCTCTGTGCCCTTTCCTTGTACATGCTGTCCCTCTACTTGAAATGTCCTCCGTATGGTGGTCACCTGCTAAGCTCCCACTTGTTGGTCTAGTGTCACTGTCCGCTCACCTGGCCCATGGGCTCACGCTCCCCTTACGCACAGCTCTGCAGACAATGCCTTCTGCCCAGCAGTTTGTTATTTGTGTCTTGACTCTTCTGGCAGTTCCCTTGGGTGGGGCCATGTGTCCCTAGGCACAGTTTCCTCTGTGAAACTCAGAATTGACCACTTTGTGCTCAGACGTCCCTGATTGCACTGTCTCAGTCTAGTATGGAAAGTTCACCTTTGAATCACTGGTTACCCTATTCATTCATGTAATGATTCAAAAATATGTATTTAGGGCCTGTTCAGAGGTACACAGGCCCTGTAATCCCAGCTACTTGGTTAGCTGAGGCAGAAAGATCAAAAGTTTGGGCAACTTAGCAAGCCCCTGTTTTAAGTAATACTAAAATGGGCTGGGGGTCAGGCTCACTGATGGAGCACTTGCCTAGCACTTGGGAGGCTCTAGGTTTGCTCCTCACCAACTCCAAACAAACAAATGAACAAAGCCACCTAAAACCCAATGTGTACTAAGCAAGTACTCTGTGCCAGGGATCTGCGTGGGCCAAAGCCTGTCTGTGTGGTGCTTGTGGTCTAGTGCACAGAGGGATACATTTTTAGGACACAACAGCACACAATTAAAATTACCCTTGACATTTTCTGAAGTTGGGCTGGGGATATAGCTCAGTGGAATAAGCGCTTGCCTAGCAAGCACAAGGTCCTGAGTTCGATCCCCAGTACCGCAAAAAAAAAAAAAAAAAAAAGAAAGAAATTTTCTGAAGTTGCCAGAACACGGATCCTTAGGAAAGGCAAAGAACTGACTTTGTTTCTTTTTGTTTCCTCAGTAGCCCAGCCTTGTAGAGGAAGCCAAAGTCTGGTTGGAAGAGGAAGAAAAAGTTTTTTCCTCTTCTCTAGCAGATAGGGTTGAATTCTTACAAGCTAAGTGATGTCAGACCTGCACCAGCCCATCATTCCTTGTGCCAGGCATATTTTTTGGGGAGTAACTGATGAGAGAGGTCACAGACTAAGGGGAGACAGGTATAGCCCCCAGTGATGATAAGACAAAGTGGAATAAAATGTGTCCACACTTCCTTTGTTTTGTTTTTGTTTTTTGAGACAGGGTTTCACTATCCAGTTCAGGTTGGCTGTGAACTCATTTTGTAGCCCAGGCTGGCCTTGAACTACAAGTGATCCTCCTGCCTCAGCCTCCTAAGTGCTGGGATGACAGGTGTGCACCACCATGCCCAGCCTATACTTCCTTTGTATGCCAGGATACCTTCACCCCAGCTCTTCCCTCAGTCTTCTCCCACCAGGTCTGGGCCTCCTGGGGCTCCTCACCTGCATGTCCACCCTGCCCCACAGGGATACTCCTTTGTGGCACCCTCCATCCTGTTTGACCACAACAATGCAGTGATGACTGATGTGCTGGAAGCACCTGGTGCTGGAGACCGGCCAGGCCGGGCAGCGGTGGCTAGGAGTGCCATGATGCAGGTGGGCTGCACTGGGCTGCGGGGGGGGAGTGTCTTTTGACGTGGCTCCTGGGTGGGCCTTCTGATGCACCCCTTTTGCCTACAGGACTCACCCTTCTTCCAGCAGTACGAGCTGGACCTTCGGGAGCCTGCCCTGGGCCAGGGTAGCTTCTCTGTGTGTCGCCGCTGCCGCCAGCGCCAAAGCGGCCAGGAGTTTGCCGTCAAGATCCTCAGCCGCAGGTGGAGTGCCTGACACTGGTGGCCTGGGTGCAGGAGCTAGGGTGGCTTCTCTGATCCACCTGCCCCTTTGTCACCAGGCTGGAGGCAAACACACAGCGTGAAGTGGCTGCCCTGAGGCTGTGCCAGACTCACCCCAATGTGGTGACCCTGCATGAAGTGCATCATGACCAGGTGACGGCTTCCCAGCTGGAGTGGATAGCAGGAACTTAGGAGAAGGCCTGTGTCTAGGGAAGAGGGATAAAATTGCATGCGGGCACCTGTGGGGACCAGGGAGTCGCTAGAGGTGGGATCTGCAATGCGGAGGGCCTGAGTGCTGGAAGGCAGGTCTGAGGAGGACTGGGCCACTTTGGGTGGTGACTATGCTCCTATGTGCGCTGCCCACAGCTGCACACCTACCTGGTCTTGGAGCTGCTTCGGGGCGGGGAGCTGCTGGAACACATTCGCAAAAAGCGGCACTTCAGCGAGTCCGAGGCCAGCCAGATCCTGCGCAGCCTTGTGTCAGCCGTGAGCTTCATGCACGAGGAGGCCGGTGTGGTGCACCGGGACCTCAAGCCTGAGGTGGGCGCCTGCCCAGGGTTCATTGGGTGGACTTGAGGTGGGGGTCACCTCTGACTGCCAGTGCTGGCCGCCCTTGCAGAACATACTATACGCTGATGACACGCCTGGGGCACCGGTCAAAATCATCGATTTTGGCTTTGCCAGACTGCGGCCACAGAGCCCTGCTGGGCCTATGCAGACACCTTGCTTCACGCTGCAGTATGCAGCCCCTGAGCTGCTGGCACAGGGTGGTTACGATGAATCCTGCGATCTCTGGAGTCTGGGCGTCATTCTGGTATGGCCCCATCCCGGGGACCGCAAGGGGCTCGCGATGTGCTGCTGCCCCTGGTAGGGGACCAGATGGCCTCTGTGTGGGTGGCCGGGTTCCCTCTGAGCCTGGGATCAGGGTCTTCCTAATACGGAGGCAGGGTGGCCATGGGTTGGGGGAGGCATCGACACAAGGGGCCTAGAAATCTGGGTTCCTGCCTGGGGCATAAGGAGCTACCCTGAGGGGAGGGTGACTGGCTCTGCGGGCAGACCACGTCTAATTCATCCCCTCCCCCATCATCTTCCTAGTACATGATGCTGTCTGGACAGGTCCCCTTCCAAGGGGTTTCAGGCCAGGGCGGGCAAAGCCAGGCGGCGGAGATCATGTGCAAGATCCGTGAGGGCCGATTCTCTCTCTCAGGGGAAGCCTGGCAGGGCGTGTCGGAGGAGGCTAAGGAGCTAGTTCGAGGTGCGGGGCTAGAGGGGAGGCCCTGTAGTATCTCTGCTGCGCCAGATGGGGTCCCTGGATCCCGCGTCTGATTGGGGTGGGTGGGTGAGGAGAGTGTGGGGCTGTAGGGACCTCTGGGGCATACCCTGCACCCAAGGCCTCCCCAGCACTTGATCACCTGTCTCCAGGGCTCCTGACTGTGGACCCCGCCAAGCGGCTGAAGCTTGAGGGGCTGCGGGGTAGCTCGTGGTTGCAGGACGGCAGCGCGCGCTCCTCACCCCCGCTGCGCACGCCTGACATACTGGAGTCCTCTGGGCCCGCGGTGCGCTCCGGGCTCAACGCCACCTTCCTGGTATGGAGTGCGCGAGGCTGGCGGAGCTGCGGGCATCCGGGCGGCGCCGGGGCCTGTAGGGGTGGAGGCTGCAAAGGTGGCCGGCTCCTGACCACGGAGTGCTCACCCTTTCCTTCTACCAGGCGTTCAACCGCGGCAAGCGAGAGGGCTTCTTCCTGAAGAGCGTGGAGAACGCGCCGCTCGCCAAGCGCCGGAAGCAGAAGCTGCGCAGCGCCGCCGCCTCCCGCCGAGGCTCCCCGGTGCCCGCCACTGCTGCTGCCAAGGGGGCTGCCCGCCGAGCCAATGGCCCCCTGCCCCCCTCCTAGCCCCTGCCACGGGGCCTGCCCGGGTCAAGGAGTTGCCTTTCCCCCTCCCCACCCACTCCCCGACAGAGCAGAAGTATTTTTATAAGCAGAGCATTTTTTTATGTCTTACCAGGTAGTTAGGGCTGCAGGGAAGGAGGAGCCTGCCGGAGAGTGGGTGTGGGGGGCCTTGCTTGGGCCTGGCCCCCACTTAGAGGACTGCACCATCGGAAGGGCTCCTCCCTACTCCTTGCCCAGAGTTGCCACGGAAAGAAACTGGGACCCCTCCCCTATTCTCCTGAGGCCTTGCTCTTTAGAAGGGGGTGCCCCACAAGCCGTCACTTTATGGACTGTCTGTGCAATTATGTCCACCAAAGACCTGTGTGGGGGTTGAGCTAGAGACCCTGGGGGCCGCTGGAGTGTTTCTGGCTGACTTTATGTCACCTGGTTTTCCCCTGTTGGGGCTAAGGAGGGAGGTAGCAGCCCCTAAAAGGGGAGGCCCCCTTTGTCTCCCATCCACTCCCGTTTGGTACAGCTGCTCCTGGCCAGGGGTGGGGCCTTGGGGGCCTGGGCTGGGCATCCACCAGTCACTGCCCCAGCCCATCCAGGCTGTGCCTTTGACTTTGAAATAAAAGTCTACCCAGTGCTGTGCGTGGCATCTGTGTACCTGGGTTTGTAGTGTGGGTATCTGGGGCAGATGGACTTCTAGCCAGCAGGGTCTGGGCCCTCAGAGAGGAGGGACTGGCAGGGCCTTCCAGCCCAAGGAGGTATCTTGGTCTTGGATTTTTAAAAATTTTAATTTATTTTTTTTTTTGAAGCAGTGTCTTGCTATGTAGTTCAGCCTGGCCTTGAACTCACTGTGTAGCTCAGCTGGCATTGATTCCCCCAGTGATCCTCCTGCCTCAGTCTCCTGAGTATTGGGATTACAGGTATATGCTGCCATGCCCTGCCAGTCCTTGGTTTTTGATGTGGGCAGCAGGAAAGCCAGTCTGATCCTGAGTGTGTCATCCAGACATCTCTGCCGTGTATCATTTAGAAATCTCTTGGTTGTCATTGAAAACCCAAGTTAAACTTGCTTAAGAAAAACAGGATTTAAAAAAAAATTCTTTTGTAAGTACGCAGTGCAGTGATGACTTCAGGTAAGGGCTGATCAGGGTTTAAACACACTCTCAGCCCTTCTGTTTTCTTCTTGATGTTCCAGTCTGACTCTTATAGGCCCAAAGTGCATGCCTGCTGTCTCAAAGGCTATAGATCAAAAATCTGATAATTTTCTGGTGATTTTTTTTTTCTTTTTTGTCTTTTTGAGACAGGGTCTCATTATGAAGTTCAAGTTGGCCTTGAGCTCACTTTGTAGCCTAGGCTTGTCTCAGACTCCCAAAGATCCTCCTGCCTCAGCCTCCCAAGTGCTGGGATTACAGGAGTGTACAGCCTCCCAAGTGCTGGGATTACACATGCCTGGCTTAGTGATTTTTTTTCCTGAGTATTTGTTAAAGATGCTGTCACTAGATTTCAAGGCCAGTGTTCCCAGGGAAGTCCTGAGTTGTACTCAGATTGGATCCCCTGAGGTCATGTACCCACTGTGAAGCAGTCCCCAAGGCCAAGGATGCCATGTGCTGACTGGCTTAGATGCAGCTCATGGACTTGCCATCTGGAAACTCTTTGGGTGGCAAGCAGGGACAGGGGTTGGTCCAGAGGAGCTCAGCTGGACCAGGCTTGCCTCAGAGGCCCTTCCTGTGGTCAGAGCAGTGTGGCATGGCAGGGTCTTGGAGTGTTCCAGACTCCTCTCTGGGTGATCCTTGATGGGTGGTTGTGGCCATGGGGCAGTTGTGACCTAAGTATCTTAGCTGCACCCCAGGTGGGAGGCTTTGTCCATTTAATGTGCGTGGCCTGCACAGCACCTTGAGGTACCTCCCCATGGAGCCTATCTCCATAGCTGCCCTTTAGGAGCCTATGGTGCACCATCCCTCCTGTCCTGAGGTTTGTCTTAGAGAGGAGATACCTGGGAGCCTGGAAATTTGAGCTGGGGCCCCAAAGTCTAGAGAAAGTCTAGAGAAAGCCAGGCAAGTGTTGGTCTGGTGGGTAGCTAGGGCCCTGTGGAGTGGATCAGAGGCCCTTGAGTGGTATGGGAGCACCCAGCTGTGTTAGAGTTTGGTGGTCTGAGAAGGTTAGGAAGACCTGGGGCCAGACTTCCAGAAGGAGAGGGGGAGGGGAGGATGTCTCATTCTGAGTCCTGTGTTCCCTGCTGTGCCCAGGACATGAACAAGTCACCAGGTAGCCCTAGGCTTCCCCGTGTGTCCAGAGGAGAAAGGAGAGAGTCAACAGATGTGAGCAGGTTGGGGATATAGCTCAGTAGCACAGGCTCCTGCCTGGCAGGTGCGAGGTCCCGAGTTCAAGTCCCGGTACCAAAAATCAAAACAAAACAAACAAAAAACAGATGTGAGTGTCTGGGTGCTTACTAAGATTTACTGAATTCTTTCTACATCAGGTCCCTCCTGAGCACTCCACACAGGAATCTCATGTAAGGACAGGAAAGTGTTCCGTTTCATTGCATGCTCCTGCACCCAGTGTTAGTATTTAAAAATCTTTGCACATTTGATAGGTTCAAAGTTTTCTGTCTTCTTCAGCTTCTTCACCTCTTATGGCCTGTAGCTCTATAAACCATTCTGTAAAAGAGACATCCTTAGCCTTGTTTCACAGGTTAAGGAATTGAGGCTCAGAGGCTGGAGATGGGAGAAGAGGGGTGTAGAAGGAGCCAGCTTTGATCTGAATCCTGCCTCTGCTTTGTGTGGCCAGGGGCCCTGCGGGTGGGCCACAGGTGGTATTGGACTGCAGGTGGCTTAGTATGAACCAGCAGAGTGGAAAGGACAGGGTGGGTGTGGCTAGGAAGTAGGGAGGCCAGTGATCAGGATCTTCTGATTTCCAACTTCTCCTCCCCACTCCTGTCCCCTCCACCCACTGGGGATGGGACCCAGGGCCTCGAATATGCTAGGGAAGTGCTTTAGCACTGAGCTCCACCCTAGCCCTGCCCCCCTGCTTCTGTCCCTTAACTTTGGCCTCTGAGCAGCCCAGCCTTCTTACAAGGAGCCTATCTCTTTCAGGAGTGCTGGGGGACCTCACTCTCCTGCCCTGGCCTCAATTTCCACTCTTGTTTGGGTTCCCTTCTCCATTCAAATGCCATGTCCAGCAGCCCTGTGACCCTCCTGATGCCTCCTGGCCATTGTTATTTTTAGAACTAAAGCCAGAGCTTCAGCTGTACCCTGGCCCTGGGTAACTGCTGTTTGACTTGGGGCAAGTTGCTTCTCCCTAATTATTTTTTGGGGGTTGTAATCAAATAAGGTAGGAGTTATAGAATGAGGAAATCCATGTGAGAGTCTGGGTGTTGAACTTTTATCCATTAATCGTTAGGGCCGCTGCCATGGGGCAGTCTTCCTAGGGGGGTCTGATCAGCTCAAGCTGATGAGGTCCTGCTGCCAGAGCCTTTTCATGCCAGCAGCACCCCCACTTCCTGTCACTCACCCTGGTTCTTCCCCTCTTACACCTCCCTAACTCTCCTATATATGTTTGTGACTGATGGAAACACTACTGCGCATAAATGGGATTTGTAAAATATCAGAGTTGCCTCTTCAATTTTCCTTGTTTCAGCCAGGTGTGGTAGCACACACATGTAATGCCAGCACTCAGGAGGCTGAGGCAGCAGGATCGCCATGAGTTTAAGGCCAGCCTGAGCTACATAGTGAGATCTTGTCTCAAAAAACCAAAAGAAAAAGTTTTGTTTCAAAACATAAATTTAGTTTAGTTTTGTGAAAAGATAAGTTCATATGATTCAAAATTCAAAGGACACAAAAGAATACATATAAAAGAATCTTCCACATGCCCTGACATTCAGTCACCAAACCCTTAAGGCCACAAGTTCCTGTCTAGTCTTCAGAACTTCCAAGAAAAAATGTATAGAATAAGACAATTTGGAAAACAAAACAAAACAAAACAAAACAGTTTGGGACTGGCGTGTCAGTCAATGGGAAGGCACTTGCCTTGTGGACATGAGACCCTGGGTTTGATTCCCAGCACTGCAAAACACCCACACACCCCGCCCTATCACATAGGTGAATATTACATTTAAGGGAAAAAAAATAGAAAATACAAAAGGGAAGAAAATGAAATATCTGGCATTACTCTCCATAGCTGAGCTTTTTTCCTTAGCATTTTAATGCATGCACTTGCCAATTTTATTTATTTATTTATTTACTTATTTAGAGACAAGGTCTTGATATGTAGCCCAGACTGGCCTCAAACTCACAGCGATCCTCATACCTCAGCCTGCGGAGTGCTGGGATTACAGACGCACGCCACCATGCCCGGTCCAATTTTTCTTCATTGTTATGGATTTTAACTGAAATAGCATCAATATGTAAACAGCTTGTCGAAAACCTGGAAACTGATTTTGAATACCTTTCTGTGTCCATGATCCTCCCGCACTGCTGTGTTTTACAGCCAGACGATATATTCTATTGTATGGGCAAGGCAGGATTTGTCTCTGTTGCATCTACTTTTGGCTACTTGGACAGTTTTCAATTCCATGCTATTTTTAACAGTGCTGTAAGGAAGGACCTTGCGCCTGCGAATTTGCTCACCTGTCCGCATATTTCCTGAGGAGGTGCTCTCTAGACTCGGAATGAACAGGCTAAAGGACATGCCCTGGGGCTGGGGATATAGCTCAGTGGAATAAGTGCTTGCCTAGCAAGTGCAGGGTCCTGAGTTCGATCCCCAGTACCGCAAAAAAAAAAAAAAAAAAAAGAGTAAAAAAAAAAAATAAAGGACATGCCCTTACGTGCGTGCAGGCTTTAAGGGTTTTGTGTGCCTGGCCTCCAGGAGGTCCTGTCATTTCCTGTGAGCAGCAGCGCTGTGGGTGGGGGTCAGGAAGCGCTGTCTCCTTTGAGGTGAGGTGGTGGCCCCTCTCCCCGGCAGAGCACGTCCTTGCTGATTTCTCCGGGCAGCTGGCGTGGCTGTACTCTTGCCTCTCTGTCTCGGGGTGTGGCCAGGCCCTGTGGGGTGGGGCTGTGGGGCCTGATCACTGTGCTGGAGGAGTGAGGTGTGTGTGTGTGTGTGTGTGTGTGTGTGTGTGTGTGTGTGCAGTATGTGAGCGTGAAGGGGTGAGCAGGCGTGATTGTGTAAGTAAGAATATGTGTATGTGTCTGTGTGTTGTGAAGGTGTGAAGACTGTGAGTGTGACTGTGAGTGGCAGCAGGACTCTGATGTGTGAGTATGTGTGCGTTTGCGTGTGGAAGTGTGTCACGTGTGAGTTCCGTGTGCTCTCTGAGGGCCACACAGCTGGCAGAAGGTGTGCAGCAGACCCTTTTTTGCCCCGTTTCTCCCCTCCTGGGACCGGCCGTGGGCTGGGACCCGGTCACAGCAGGGCACGGGGGTGCTTGCCTGCCTGCACAGACAGGGCACTCCTGGCCCCATGGGTGGCCAGTAGCTGGCTGTGGACTGACGGTGATGACCGGAAGGAAGTACAGAGCCAGCGATAGAGCGGAGGGCAGAGCCAGGCCGCGGGAGCCCGTCCCCAGGCCTGGGCTGTGGCTGCGGGAGGAGAAAGAAGGTCAGTGGCCAGGGAGGCCAGGAGGATGGGGGCTGGGAAGGACACCACAGTGGCCCCGAGAGCCTCCGGCCTGCTTGTGAGGAAGCAGCACCTCCTGAGAGTCTCCCAGCATGACCAGACTGAGTCCCACCTTCCCAGAGGGGCCACCAGCCCTGCCGAGCTGACCAGGGCGCTCCTGTGGGACCCGAGCAGTGAGTAGGGCTGGGTGCCCAGCACTGCTACATCCCCACACCCAGCCCTCGAAGCCCGTGTACTCCCCCATGGCCTGCTGGGGGCGGTGGACCCTCGGGGCGCACCTGCAGCCTCCCTTTGGAGGTGCTGGCACCTCCTTCTCCCTGGGGCCTGGCCTCAGGTTTGGTAGGCAGCTGTGAGGCAGGGACAGTGACACGGAATTTGGGGATGGGAGTGCTTCCTACTGGAATGGTAGGCGGGCTAGGCAGGGGGGATGTACATGGAGAGACCTCAAGAGTAGTCAAGGAATTGGGGCCTAGTGCCTGTGCCATGCCTCTCTGCTCGCGATGCCAGTCCTCAGACTCACCTCCCACATTCTTCGTGCTTGCTGTTCCCTCAGTCAGGCACACTTTTCCCTTCTCTTGGCTGGGCTGGTGCTGCTTCATCCTTCAGTGCTTACCTGGAAGCTGCCATCTCACAGTAGCCTTTTTGGACTCTAAGATTATCCCCGGAGCGTCCCTCTTTTTCCCCACCCTTCACCCCAGTGTTGCCTGTCAGTCTCCATCTGTCCTCGGCACCTACCACTGTTCCCTGTGGTGGGTAATCATGGTGGGTGTTTGATGAGTGAATAAACAAGCACACTTGTTGATCCAGGCATTCCCTAGCAATTCTTCAGCTGAACTTACAAAAAACCCTAGTTAAGCTCTTGTCTGGGGCAGACCCTACTGTCCCTACCTAGGTGTCAGGGTGGAACGGTCGTGTGAACCGGCCAAGTTCTCCTGCAGGTCCCATATTTGTGTGGAGGCTGCTAACATCACAGCATGTTACCTGTATGCTGTGTGACCTCAGGCAAGCCACATTCCCTCTCTAAGCCCCAGCTTCTTTGTCTGTCACATGAGATGGGAGGACATCATTGCCACTCAGGTCTATTCCTGCAGGGTGACCAGGTGGCCCTTGGGTTTCAATCAGAGCAGCTCTCTTCTTTTCTTCTCCTTGCTCGGGGTTTGAAAATGAGTCCATTTGAAAAAAGTCCCTGCTGCAAAAAGCGGTTAACAAATCCCTTGACTGGAAAATGATGCCCGGTGCAAGCTCATCCTGTAGCTGGAGGGTAGGGCCTGGCTCCACTGTGGGTCTCCATGCTGGATCCTCTTGGGAAAACTGCTCACCCTGTGTGTCTCCAGAGACCTTTCTGTGCAGTGGGGGCGCTGGTGCTGCTCTTGGGGGGCTGTTGTAAAGATCAGAGAGGATGACATGGAAGAGCACCTGAGGTTCCTGCCAGCTGCCCCCAGAGGCTGACGGGGGCTGGAGAGGCTCTGGAAGACAGTGTGAACCTGTCTGGGTACATGGGCCTCAGGACAGACTTCCAGGGAGGAAGCCCTTGCTTTCTGCTGTTGGGAGCCTCCTGAGTAAAGGCTGTTTTGAAAGGGCCAGGCAGCTGAATCCCTAGGTGCTGCTGTGGGGAAAGCAGTGGGCACCGATCACGTGGTTTGCCCTGGTGGCCTGAAGACAGCAGCCACCACTCCAGGGCACCTGCACCTGCCTCTATAACTAGGCCCCTGTGCAGATTCAGGTTTAGAGCCCGTATCTCTTCAACCCCTGCTGACTTTTCTATCGGGAGCCTGGAGCCAGCACCTTGGGCAGGGAAGGGACTTACCCAGAGCCCTAGGGCTGCAAGAGGCCCCATGAAGTCCGGCCTGGGCTTTCTTCTTCCTCAGAAGCTGTGCTTCTATGACATGGAATTTTCCAGAGGGACACATGTCTGCTTTCAGCCAGGAGCTCTTAGAAGCTGGGACTCTCTACAAGACAGAAGCCCAGGCTGTCGCCCACTGTACTTGTAGGCTGTGCCCTATAGCCCAAGGCACCTGCCACGGCCCCTCACCCAGCCCTGTGTGCTCCTTTCGGTTCCTGCCCTACAGGGACAGGTGGGCCGGGCCACAGGGGCTGGTCGCTGGCAGAGGTTCCTGCAAACTGGTCACCGGGCAGTCTCCTGACACAGAAGGAGGGGAATGCTGCTGAGTTTGTGTGACACAGGTGGCCCCAACCCGTGAGCAGAGGGCACATGATGGCTTCTCCCCTGTGGGTCTGGGACTCTGCAGCTGCCAGCTCGTCACTCTGCCCCCGGTGTTCCCTGCCTGAGACTCGGAACAGCCTAGACAACCAAGTCGGGGAAAGTTTGCGGTTGGGGAAAGAGGAAGCGCTTGTGGGTTCCCTTCAGCTGTGTCAAGCAGAGCGGTGCTGTGGAGCCCATCTACTGAGCCTCCCTGTGTGCCAGGCCTGGCGCTGCCAGGTTCGGTTTCATGCCATTGCTGTCACCGCTGATGTCCTTCTTCTTGCCCTTCCCCTTGCGCTCCCCCCTTCTTCTTTTATGGAACTGGGAGTCCAACTTAGGGCTGCTGCAGCACTGAGCTGTGTCCCTATCCCCAGCTATTTATTTATTTATTTTAAATTTCCCGACAGGACCTCACTGAGTTCTCCAAATTGCACTGGAACTTGTGAGCCTCCTCCCAAGTAGCTGGGGTTATAGGTTCACTGCTATTGTTAGATGAATCGTAATCACTGCTGACTTACTGAGCACTTGCCTCATGCTAGAAGCCAGGCAGTGGGCCAAGACTGTCTGCAGATGATTTCATTAATAGGTTCGACACTATTATTAGTACCTGTTATTCTTCTTTTACAGAGGAGAAAAACGAGGCCCAGAGAGATACAGTGAATTGTGTAAAGTCACACAGCATCATCGAAGGATGCCAGTCCCAGAACCTGGGGCCTAAACCCTTAAGCATGCATTATGATGCTGCTCAGTTTCCCCCTGCCTCCCAGACCTTTCTCTCTGCCAGATGCATGGCTGTTTTCTTTCCTCTGCTATGCATATTTGCCTTTTGCCCATCTATTGCCTGGCTCTTGCTCTGACTTAGTAGATACTGCAGTGCTGTGGACGCCCGCTCTGGCTCTCCTTGCGGAGGGGCGGGGCAGACCTGCCTGCTCTGCTTGCTGCTGTTTTGCAATCTTGTCCCTTATCACTCGACATCACAGCGTTCTTCACCTTAGCTCAGCTTTTCATTCTGATGAACAGTGAGGGACCACAAAATGAAGACGGTCTGGCTGGCTTATAGACAGGCCCCTGGAGAAAATCACTTCAAGGGGAAAAGCCTGGAACCCAGGGGGAAGATGAATGGAATAAACTGTGGACAGATGGAGAGGAAGATTCTGAGGGCCTGGTCATCACCAGGCCAGCATTAGCTGCTGTGTACTTTTTTATTTTTTTAATAGACAGGGTCTCACTATATAGTTCAGGCTGGCTTTAGACTCACTATGTAGCTGAGGCTGGCCTTGAACTCCTGGCAATCCTCCTGCCTCAGCCTCCTCAGTGCTGGGATTTTCGGCGTGCATCACCACACCTGGCCTAGCTGCTGCTTAAGACATCAGCCAAGTCAAAACTATAACAGAGTTAGTTTAAAGGTCTTAAGTGGCTTTTTTTTTTTGATTCTGGAGTTGGGCAATGCCTCATTTGATAATAGAATGATTGTTGAGCTGAGCAGAAAAGGTTGGGTTTAAAACAGAAGGGCAGGAGAGAGGGTGTGGATGCGGGGTGAGCAAACTGCAGCCTCGGCCACACTTCCCTGAGAGGTGAGTGGAAGGGTGGCAGAGAGCTTCACACCAGTTTCTGGGATGCTTGGGAGGCCAGAAACAAGGTCGGGCATTAAAACGAGAGTCAGCAGAGTGCCTGGCGTTCTGAGCTGTCCTCCCCTGGGAGCGGGCGCTATCACCACCGGGTCCCTGTTATAACAAGTCTATTTGAATACACCACGGCTCAGGAGGTGTTAAAGAAATAACAATTCCAGAGGGCCATCGTTCTGGACTGGCTCTTGCAGGAGGCCCCAGCAGAGAGGCTAAAAGTCAAGATGGCGTCACTCATGCTAAACTAATTCATCAAAGCAAAACAAAGTCCTCAGACTGTCTGAGAAATTCAGGAGAGATAACAGCCAAATTCCCAAACAGGCCAGTTTCAATTGACAGAATAATGAAATTCTCCCTGATTTAATCCTTACCCAAAACAACGAAGTAATTTGAAGTGACTCAGGAGGCTGAGGCAAGAGGATCACTTGATATCAGGAGTTCAAAACCAACCTGGGGAACACAGTAAGACCCATCTCAAAAAGCAAAAACAAAACAAGTAACTTGAATACTCTGGAATTAACCTATCCATTATTTTATTTGTTCTCTCGTCCTGTCCTAGCCTTATAAGGAAAATAACTTTGAAAGGACCAATATGCTTTTTTCCTTTGTTTTTTTGCTTTGCTTTCTTCAGCCCTCAGGAGGCTGAGACAGAAGGATTTCAATTTCAAGACCAGCCGGGGCTACATAATGAGACTTTGATTCTACTATAACCACCACCGCAACAAAATCTTCCCATCTCAAGAATTCTGTCATGGTGGCAGAAAGCAGTTTAAGACTCTCTTCTGTGCTAGACAGGGCCTGGTGTGGGCTTAGTCTTGGTTGTAGGAAGCGGAGGAGGAGAATGAAGGTGCTGGGTGAGGAGAATGAAGGCCCAGGGAGATGGGGAGGCTAGGACAGGCCACAGAGAGGGTTGGGGTGGAGGCCTGTGGAGCTATTTCTCTGCTCAGACAGAGTCCTTGCTGGCTGCTGCCAAGCTCGGCCTGAGCTGCCTGTCTGCCTCATGAGCACCAGGGCCAGCCTGATGGTCAGCAGGGTGCAGTGCTACAGGGAGGCACTGCAGAGGTGGAGGATGCAGGAGGACAGGGAGGATGGTGCATGGGGAGACAGGCTTAGCCTTGAACCTGTGAACCTAGGTACCTGTGAGCCGCTCCAGAGGGCTCCCTCAAACCCCTGGGTCCAGGTGCTGGGGTGGGTGGGGCCCTGTGTATATGTAACCAGGGGCTAAGAACCTTGGCGGTGTAGCTGAAGACCTCATTTGTACCCAGGGTGGCCAAGTGGGACATGCAATTTACACAGGGAGCTGGCATCTGATGGGCTTAATTAACATCGTAAATCCTGCAGCAGCTCCCAGCCGTGTGTCCCTCTTATTACCCGGTGCAGGCACAGCCCGAGGAAAGCTGGATTCAGCACTGCTCCATAAGCATCCCTGAAGTTCACAGCCTCTCTGCTGTCTCACAGCTCATGCCGCATTTTCTCAGTTGGGTCCAAGTTTGCTTTTGGAATCAGCAATCTGGCCAAGTGGATTTAAAGACCTCTCTCTCTCTCAAGCAAAAACTTCTCAAGCAAAAGCAGCTCTGTTTGGACAACCATTTGCTGAAAGACTTGGTTCTCAGAAATGTCTCTGCTAATTAACAGTCGTAATAAAGACCCAAAGCCCTCAGAGAGAGGCGGAACTCTGACAGCCGACACATGAGCTGTTGTGAAGCATGCTCGCTTCCGTGCGTGAGGTGGGGGGTGTCCTCCCTCCCTCC